>VWYK01122695.1:6589-21988 GCA_013399775.1 Semnornis frantzii
AAGGGAAGGGAAGGGAAGGGAAGGGAAGGGAAGGGAAGGGAAGGGAAGCATTAGTCAGAGTTTAGCAGTTGCTTTCCAGGAAAATGTCATGTCTTCACAAGCCTGAAAGTTTTCCCTGGATACTGAGTCATTTCTGCACAGAGTTATTCTGGGCATCCAGTCCATGATACTAAGTTGTATTCTTCACACAGTTGCATAAGAAAAATAAGTTATGCCAAGTTCATTCAACATCTTGAGCATGATTTGGGAAAGTATGTGACAATAGCCACAGGTCAGGATAGTTGAGAGTCAGGTTACGTTACTACAACTTGCCAGAAACCAGACCAGAGGGCAACATTCAGTGTTGCAAACCCCATCCTGGAGAGTTTTTTCATCACAGTATCCTAATGTATCTTCCATTCTGGCCTTTATGGAACACAGCAACAAAAGTCCACGAATCTAGGAAATTGTTCTAGACAAGTTAAAATCAAAGACCTGAACTGTAAGTAAATTTTTTTGTTGGTAACAGATTGCAAAGACCGATTTAGTTATACAGATACTCTCACATGTGAGGGGACAGAACAGCTTGATCTCCTCCAAGGTCTGTAAATGTGAGTGGGTCTTTGTATCATTATGCTAGGGTCGCAGAGGGGAAAGTCTTGTGTGTATTTTGAGCAGAAAGTCACCTTCTAAGGAAAGAAAAAAAGAATTCACAGTCTTGTGTGAGAATAGAAATGAAGCCCCTGCCGACCCCTTCTTCTTTTAGGCATCACTGACCCAACTTTGCTCTCACAAATTCCCCTGTCTCTGAAGGAAGCCTCTGGATTTTTGACTGCAGAGGCCATCTTTGAATTATGCCTTTCTTTTTCTCTCCTCATTGTCACCCTGCACTGTCCAGCCTTCAGTCAAGAGCATCCATTTTAGCGCAGTACTAACATCTGATTTGTGCTATAGCTTTGTGCTATAGCTACAGGTTTGTGCCAATTTTCTTTACCCTTTTCAGTATGTTGAGGTCTTGCTTTGCCATTCATTCTCCCAGCTTTTCACACAAAGATGTTTTGTCCCCAACCAGAAAATATTCAAGACCTTGTTATAGGGAAGTGGTGAGTACCGCACACAGAAAGCAAAAGTCTGTGAGAATTATTGGAAAACTTGTTTTAAAGCGGCATTTATTGTGCTGTGTTTTTCATATCAAAGGATAAAGTTTTGGTTAGTGGATTATTCCTTTCCTACCACACACATTCTGAGTCAGCAAAATGCTGAAGTAGGTTTCTAAATGGAAACTTGTGTAGCCCAAATGACAGACTGAGAGAGTTGGGGCTCTGCAGCCTGGAGGAGAGAAGGCTTCCAGGAGACCTTAGAGTAGCCTTCCAGTATCTGAAGGGGGCCTACAGGAAGGCTGGGGAGGGACTATTGACAAGGTCTTGTAATGACAGGGCAAGGGGCAATGAGTTTAAACTGGCAAAGGGGAGATTTATATTGGATGTTAGAAGGAAGTTCTTTCCAGTGAGGGTGGTGAGGCACTGGAACAGTTTTCCCAGGGAGGTTGTGGCTGCGCCCTCCCTGGAGGTGTTCAAGGCCAGGTTGGACAAGGCCTTGAGTGAGCTGTTCTAGTGGGAGGTGTCCCTGCCTATGGCAGGGGTTTGGAACTAGATGATCCTTGAGGTCCCTTCTGACCTTACCATTCTATGATTCTGTGATTCTATGTTGAATATTAGGGAAACTTTGCCTAAAATGTGGGTTCTGGTTAGCCATTTCACATTGCACCTGCTCTTAGAAGGTAAATGGTAGCCAAACTGTGTATGTTCCAAGGTCAAGAACAGACTAGAAATGGCTTTCTCACTGAGGGTAAAAGCTTTTGTGCAGATTCCTTGCACACACCTAAATGGCAAACAGCACCCCAAGATCAACAGCCCTGTTTTAGCTTCTGTTAAAATTAAACTAGAGAATTAATCATGTTGGAGAAGACCTTCAAGACCACCAAGTCCAACCAATCACCTGTCACCTTCTAATTAACTAAACCACGGCACTTAGTGCATCATCCAGCCTCTTTTTAAACACCCCCAAGGATGGTGACTCCACCACCTCCAAGGGCAGCTCATTCCAGTGGCAAATCACTCTTTCTTTGAAGAACAAATTATTTGTGTTGTTCCAGAAAAAAGTACCTCAAGGAACAAAGTGGAGCTCCTTCCAGCTGCCTGTGGAAGATAACATTTAGAAAGTGATAGAGGTGAGGGATGAACGTGGGGGTGGTTAGGTGGTTGTGTCTTGTATTCTGGACAGGTTCATTTTGCAAGTGGCTCATGGAAAGTAACCCATCAAGGGGGATTTATTAGGAAGCAGAAGGGGAGAAACTCTGTCCTGCAATGAGTGATGTATTCATCTTGGGTCTTGTGATAAGAAAGCAGCTGTGCTCACATGTATTATATAACAGAAGTGCTCTGGCATCCCTAGTCAGACGATTTCAATCGCATCCAAATTTCCCTTTGTGCTGCAGTTAGAATGGGATCAGTATTTTGCATCACAGAGATTTCAACTTGCCAGGGAGGCTTCTTTTAAAAGGGTGTTTACATCCACTGAATCTACCTGACATCATGGAAGTGTTGCAAAAGATCCTTTTTCTGCTGGAGAGTCTAACCCTCCTACATTAGTGTTGAAAAAGAGATGAAATACAGTAGGTAAGCATTCCAAAAGAAACAGCAATAAAAATGAAGTAAGGAAAGATTATTTGGCTTTCAGAATTGCTAAAGTATTAATATAAGCTGCACTTCAGTTTCTATCTAACATGAGCTGAAAATCTCCAGAAACTCTCCCTGAAAAGTAGATGGTTGAGTATACAGCAAAATAACTTTGAAAGCCTGTTTGCAGAGCAAGAGCTTACTGCTGATTTTGTTGTTTCAAGCTATTTTTACATAAATTAGAGCAGGCTTTAGTTGCTAAAACCCTTTCTTTGTAAAATATATTGGCACAATAGGATTTTTTGTTGTTGAATGCAGACCATTTAAAGGTGAGCTTTCACCATTTAAAAGTCAGTGTGCACATATTGCCAGTGACATGACTAAAGTGATTAGTATTTCTTAATATTTTGAGATGAATGTGCAACAGTTTACACAATGTCCTGAGCTGCATTTGTTCCTGCCATTTGTACATCCAAGAGGAGTGTGGCCAGCAGGTCAAGAGAGATGATTCTGTCCCTTCACTCTGCTTTTGTGAGACACCACCTCAAATGCTGCATCCTGCTCTGGTGTCCCCAGCATAAGAAGGGCACAGAGCTGCTGGAGAGAGTCCACAGGAGGCCCACAAAGATGACCCAAGAGCTGGAACACCTCTGCTATGAGGATGGGCTGGGAGAGATGGGGTTGCTCAGCCTAGAGAAGAGAAGACTTCGTCTACAAAGGGGACAAAGGGGAGTGGTTTCAAGCTGAGGGACAGTAGATTTAGACTGGATCTTAGGTAGAAATTCTTCAGTACAAGGGTGGTTGGACTCTGGCATAGGTTTACCAGGGAGGATGTGGATGCCTCCTCCCTGGGGCTGTTCAAGGCTAGGCTGGATGAGATCTTGAGCAGCCAAGTCTAGCTGAGAGACATCTCTGCCCATGGGGGAGAGATGTCTCTTCCAACCTAGGCCATTCTATGATGGCAGACTTTCAGGCACTTGGAGACAAAGAGTTTGAATCACACAGAGATTGGAAACACTGATTATGAAGAGGTGATAACAGAGTAAGCATAAGAGAAGCGAAATTTGAAGGCAGGGAGAATATTTTTCATGAGAGAAAACAAAAATTATGAAAAGTGGAAAAGCATTTGGCCATACAGTCTTCTCATCATATTCCTGATCTTCCCAGCTATTTTAACTACTTTGCTATAAAATATGGCTGCTCTCTACAATCTTTTGTCAGCTGAAGCTTATATCATGACTGTAACAGCAGTGTGACTACTACAGCACTGAGCAAAATATTGTGCTGAATAGCACGAAGAGCAGCCAAATCAGTCTGCAAATGTGGAGATATATACAAATTGCAGCAGAACTGTGGTTTTGTCACAGGTGTCACTGCACACTTTGGCTGTGAATGGAGCAAATCTAGTGTGAGAGAAAGCATTCCATTACCTGCTGGAAAACTCAAGGCGTGTAAGGAATGGAAAAGATGTTACCTTGAATGAACATTGGTGTTAGGGAGCACCTGTGCCCACATGTAACATTGTGAGACCTAAGGGTCTGGTAAAGCAATTTCCCCTGATGGCTTCTCACAGAAAGTGTCTGCCTTTGAGGTAGGCAGAGGCCAGGCAGACCCAGGATGTTTCAAGATGAAGAGTGAGGTGTCTCCTCCAGGCCTTTCTTTGCAGCTCAGCTGCCTCACCATCTGATTTTCTTTGCAGTATCAGAGGAATATCCTTTACTTATGCACCTTTGCCTTTCTTTACAGTGCCCAAATACTCTTCTATTTATTGAAATCTTGTCATTTCACTGTGCTGAGAATGTCTCTGTTTGTGAGGTAACCTTTCACATGTGATGTATTGATTCTCTTTTTCTTAAACCACCTGCTAGGAAAGGTCAAAACATTTGAGTTCTGAGGCAAAGCATCTGCCAAAGATTGGCTCACTGATTAGTCCATATACATATTGTGCTTTTTCCCTTAACTCATCTAGTTATTGAATGAATTGAAAATAATTGACTGAAGTCCTATGCCAAGTTTTATGTCAAATGCACTTGGCTGCAAATATTTTGGCAGGATATATAGCAGGGAGAATTGTACTGTCTGTAAGAAATTATATCAAATGTCAAATTGCTTGTGTGAGGCCTCACGTGGAACTGATGCTCTTCATAGCAACAGTTAAAAGCTCTTGGTTCAGTGCAATGGATAAGTAGCAGAGTCCCAGGCAGCAGTTCTGTGCATAGGAAATCTTCTTTTCAAAAGCTTGGGAGCACACAGTGGCTTGCAATGAGCTTACTCCCTTTTCAGCCTGCTCTAGTGTTGCACTAGGACACTGAGAAAATCTTTTCACAGGGTAATGAGAAAGCTGTTGAGACCTCAGGGAGGGTCCTGTGCATGGTCGTTTACATAGCAGCTCTCTTGGCCAGCCTTGTGAAGGCAAGGTGAGCCTTTCTGCCTGGGCAGGGAGCTGTGCCTGGCTGCCAGACTGGCCTTTCCAGTGAGGCAGTGCCTGACACTCTGAAATTATGTCTGAGCAGCTGTTCTCACAAACTGGCTGCTCTGTTACATCAGGAAATGGCAAGGAAGTCCTCAGGAGGGTGTATTTCATAGCAGCAAGCCCAAGAAAAGCTGTTCTCTTGTATCTTATTTTACCAAGATTGAGATCAAATTTACCTGAAGAAAACCATGTAATTTTTGTTCAATGATTCTTTAGTCTCCTATTTGCTTGCAAGTGAAGATAATTTAGAGATGACTGAATAATGGGCACCATTATTTCTCAAATAGTTTTATGGCATAAAACCACAAAATTTAACAACTGGATAATTCACTGAATATATTTGTGAATCACTTACTGTGCTGGCTGAAGATAGAGTTAATTTTCTTATTGGTAGCTGTTGTAGATTATGTTTTGGATTTGTGCTAGAGACATTGCTGGTAAACCAGGAGTCTTTTTGGTTTTACTGAGCAGCGTTCATGAAGAGTCAAAGTCTTTTCTGCTCCTCACCCCACTCCACTGATGAATGGGCTGAGGGTACAGAGTTTGGGAAGGGACACAGCTGTGACAGGGTTGGACTGGGTGATCTTTGAGGCCTCTTCCAGATGGAGGTCATTTGTGATTCTGTGATTCTTTGACAGCTGGCCCCAGCTGACCAAAGGGATTTTCCAAACCATTTGAAGAGGAGCAAATGTTCTGAGGGATAGTGTTTGTCTTCCCACATAACTGCTACCAGTGCTGGAGTCCTTCTGTCCTGGACATGTCTGAACTTTCCTTTCTCATCTGCTGAGAACTCATTTGGAGTATTGTGTCCAATTCTGGGCCCTCCAGCTCAAGAAGGACAGGGAGCTGCTTGAGAGAGTCCAGTGTAGACCCACAAAAGTGATTTAGGAAGTTGAACTTCTTCCTTATCAGGAGAGCCTGAGGGAGCTGGGGCTTGTTAGCTTGGAGAGGAGGAGACTAAGGGGTGATATCATTAATATTTATAAATATGTAAGGTGAGTGCCAGGAGGATGGAGCCAGCCTCTGCTCAGTAATGCCCAGTGACAGGACAAGGGGCAATGGGTGGAAGTTGAGGCATAGAAGGTTCCTTCCATGTGAACCTGAGGAAGAATTTTTTTCACTGTGAGGGTGACAGAGGACTAGAACCAGCTACCCAGGGAGGCTGTGGAGTCTTCCTCTCTGGAGATACTCAAGAACCATCTGGATGTGCTCCAGTGTGATCTGCTCTAGGTGATTCTGCTCTGGCAGGGAGGCTGGACCAGATGATCTTTTGAGGTCATTCCCAACCCCTGATATTCTATGATTTTATCCCAAGGGGAAGTGGTGAATGAGTTCCATGTTTTGCTTTGGTTGTGTCCATGACTTTTGCTTTGCTTATTAACCTGTCTTTATCTCAACCCATCAATTTTCTCACTTTACTCTTCCAGTTCTCTCTCCCACTCCCCCCGTAGGAGAGGGTAAGCAAGTGGTTGTGTGACTCTGAATTGCTGGCTGGGGTTAACCAGCTCTATAGGCTGAATAAATACAGCCTGGTGCAAAGCATAGGAGAGTCAATGCCTTTTCTAATGACTTCAGCATATTTTGGATCAGGCCTTACAAGGAAAAATTGACAATTTATTTGAAAGCAATTGCATAAAATCTTGACAAGTTCTCATTTTGTGAGTTTGCAATTCAGGCAATACCAAACACATTTTGAAAAGCGCATTGTCTGTTCAAAGACAGTTTGTAAACAGAAAAATTAAGCCTTTCCACCCACCTGTTGTGTGGGTGGAACTTTTGGGCAAATCACATCTTGGTGAAAGCCAACATTTTTAAGGGGTAAGAAGTTAATACTAAATGTATCATATTAAAAGTGATTTTAAAAGGTTTTTTTTTAACCAGAAATGGACTTCAAAACCTTGAAACTAATTTTTGAGGAGGCTGGTTTATACAAAATTATAATTAATAACAATAATTACAGTTTTGTGAAAAGTTGCAGCTTGTTGGAACAATTTATTTTGGGGGGTAAGGTTATAAATCTGGCTGAAGCAACAGAAAAGTGACATCAGATGGGAGCCTCATTGAATGCATTTGTCTCTTGGGTTTAAAAAGTAGACAGAGACAGTAAGCAGATTAAAGCCTCTTCAGAAGTGTGTGTTTTCCTGCTGTAGCCCTGCAGTTCAAGGCTGAACAAAATAACACCAATCTCATGATTTTTTTTCCTCACACAAATGCCTGTCTGGTTGATGACATGGTCTTATGTCATCCCAGTTTATGTGTCTGATGGCAAAAATCAGGCATTACTAGCATTTGTAATTTCATCCCCAACGTATCATAGAACCAGAGAATCACTAAGGCTAGCAAAGATCTTTAAGATCACTGAGTCCAACTGTAACACAGCTACTATGACCACTAAACCCTGTCCTGCAGCACCACATCTACAGGCTTCTTGAACACCTCTGCGGATGGCAACTGCGCCACCTCCCTGGGCAGCCTGTTCAATGCTTCACCACTCTCTGAGTGAAGAAGTTTTTCCTAATGTCCAATTTAAACCTCCCCTGGCACAACTTGATCCCATTTCCTCTTATCCTATCAGTAGTTACTTGGGAGAAGAGACAAACATCAGCCTCACTCCAGCCCCTTTTCAGTTAGTTGAAAAGAACAAGAAGACCTCCCCTTTGCCTTTTCTCCAGACTGAACAACCCCAGCTTCCTCTGCCGCTCCTTGTACGATGCCTTCCAAGCCCTCACCAGCCTTGTTGCTCTCCTCTGGACATGCTCCAGCACCTCCATTCCCTTCCTGCATTGTGGTGCCCAGAGCTGAACACAGTGCTCAAGCCATGACCTGGCCAAGGCCGAGTGCAGGAGCACCATCACATCCCTGTAACAGCTACCACTTTGGCTGCTTCTTTCCTGAGAGGGTTCTGCTTATATATTATAACTCTGTTCCAGTTTGGGCCACAGTTTACTTGGTTCTGGAGAACAGAATTGACTCCTACTCCTTTTCAGGAGTGAGGATGAGGATACTGCACACTGATTGGAACTTTTAAAGAGAGATTCTGTTTACAAGAACATGTACACAAAAGGTAGTCAGGTAGAGTAAGTATAAAATCCACTAGGCCCAAACTACCCTTCTAGAAGCCCCCACCCCTTCTACCCTCAGCCAGCCTGATGGTAGGCTAAGCCCACCTCCCCAGCTGGTCCTATGAGGCCTCAGTGTCTCAATTCCTGCCTGCCAACTCCCCCTCGAGCCAAGGTAAGAGTGTGCTGCTTGGAGAAGTGGAAGCAAGAGAAGCAGGGAGGAGAAGGGGTGGAGATCAGGTCAGGCACTGTGTTTTAAGCTGTGACACCAGAAAAGGAATAGAATAGCAATATTACAATATCCTGGGATGAGCAGGTCCATCCCCTGGGGTGGGTCTCTGTCCCTATGGCTTTGTTTAAGGGGGACCTGGGATCCCTCAAACTACCACAATGACTAAGCGATCACTGACACAGTTGGGATTTTGCAGTTGCTCTGAGATCTTTCATTTGCCTTGTCTGAAAAAGTACTTTGACCTTTGTATTAATGAGAATTTTTTGGAGAGCTTGCCTGGCTGATTTCTTTAGCCAGGTTAGAGGACATGGTTTTTGTTTTTGACAAAACCGAGCCAGATTCTCAACTGATCCACCAACTGAATTGATTAATATCAATCCTAACACAACCCTAAGTCTACATGCCTCTGGTGGAAGATAGTTGGTGCATAAGGTATGCTGAACTATATTCTCTCACATCAATTAACTTGTTTACAAGAGGCAGTAATTGCATTTGTCCATGGAAGCGTATGGATCAGAGAGCGATTTCATGCAATTAAATTCTATTTTTGAAACTCACTGAGCTATAGAACCTGAAGTTCTTTTCTTTTCTGATTGATTTGTCCTACTTTAATCTTAAAGTAAAACTGTATACATAATATAGTCATACTTATAAAATGTTTTGGTGTGTCTTCACTTGTGCCTTCTTAAGTGTTGATTCTTACAATTAAGACCTATAATATTTAGTTGAGATGACTGATTAGACCATATATGCACAGTTTGCCCTCTGCCTATCTTCTTGATCTATCATTTTTAAAGTAAGTGATGATGAGGAAAAGAGAATATTGGAATTCAGGGTTTACAATTTGCATTTATGTTTTAATCTGTGTTTATTCTGTTCAGAGGCTCAGCTGCATACTTTAGGGCTGTTATTGTTGATTGATAGCAGCTCAGGGCCCTGCAGCTCAGCGTCTTGTCATAGGAAATACCATGCTCAGGCTTTGGTTGAACTCTCCACATTGAAAAATGCAGCTGGGTAAGTATGCTAAAACTCTGTGCCAGAGTTTGATAGGAAAAACTCAGCCTTCCTAAGGCAACAGGTTGTGTTCAATGTTTGAACAGATACAAAGGAAACAGTTTTCATCACTTTATGGTATAGCTCAAAGACTGGATATTGTTAATATTCCTGGGATCTGGGCATGAAAAGGATCAAGAAATGTTTTGACAATGAAGTTTGTATGCTACTGCCCTTGTCCATACCCCATTTCAAAGGTTTAGATAGGTGCTTTCAGCTGCTGTCTCCTGTTCAATGTAGTGCACTTTAGCAAAGTGCAGAATATTAAACCCCAACAAATGTTGTTTGGTTGACTGTGTCTTAGCTTGTTAAGAAGTGTGCATAGAATCTGTAAGAAGAAGCAGAGGATGGTGGTGAATATCAAAGAGGGAAAGAGTGGGTTTAGGTCTTGCAAGCGTGGTTAGGTAATCACTCAGACAGGACAAAAGGACTCTGAGGACACGGGCACTGCCACATAAAATCAGACAAAGGCACATTTAGACTAGATACAAAGAACAATATTTTATATAATAAGAGTGGTGAAACACTGGAATAGGTTGCCCAGAGAGGTGATAGATGCTCCAAGCAACCTGGTCTAACTGAAGATGTCCTTGCTTATTAAGGGAGGTTTGGTGGGATGACCTCTAAAGGTGCCTTCCAACCCAAACTGCTCTATGACTCAGTGTGGCATTGCTTCTCTGCTGGTGACTAGTAGCCAACACCTTCAGAATCAAGTGAGAAAGCTCTCTCAGCTGTCAGGATCACACCACCTTCTAGTAATCAAGTATTTTTGATCCCTGAAGAGGTCAAAAGCTTTCTGACAAAGCCTCAGGATGTACAGTCTGCTAGTACACCTCCAAAGCTAGCAGGGGGATTAGTGAAATAAGATGATTAAGGAGTCATCCCTCCTGAAACTGCAGGCAGCAGGAACTGCATCTTTCCCAGCTGCATCTGGGATTGTGCCAGCCACACACCATGGATGTGACACTATTATCACAGCCTAACCACTATTTTTGTTGCTTGTTCACATGTGAAACCAATTTATGGCTTCAGTTGGGGCAGGAATGCCAGGACAGGCATGTAGGAGTCCTCTGCAGAATGACTGGGGTTTTGAGGACAGCACTGCTCACACGGAAATGCCACCCACTGCTACATATCCACAAGTGACACAAAGAGTGTGACTGGGGGTTTAATTACAGTGTCCCATTTCGCCTGCATGTTACTAGAGGCAGGATTAGAATGAAGGTCCAGCATTCACAATGACTGTCAGAGATCATTTAACTCATTTCTCCAGGGAATCAGATGTGTCACTGACAGTTTTCTCTATTTGGGCTTTTGTAGTTACTAAGACAGTTTAGGGAAACACCATCTCTTCTCTGCCTGAGTTGGGATAACATTGTATATATGGTGCTTGTGAGTAATCCTGCCTCAAGGACAGAATCACATTACATGGTAGAAGGATATCTTGCCATGAGAGATAACAAGTTTGGTTCATTTTTTTGTCCGTTTTGCTTTGTTTCGGTTTCACTCCTCAGTCATTCAGGCTCAGGAGAAGTATGGTATTATATCTAAAGCACAGATTTCCATAGCAGCAATTCGTCAGTTAACCTTAAAAGAAGCAGGTGTGATGCTTCAGCTGGTAACAGGGATGTGATTCCTAGCTGAACAAAACCTGACACACTTTTAACTGGCTTGTTTACACCATCAGCACTGCTATTCCAACAACCATGCTCTCCAGTATCTCATATTAATTGGGAGCTGCAGCCAGAAGGTATTGAGTGCCTGTAAATTGCTGGGAGTTGAATGCCCTGTGTGAAACTGAATCAGTACTTCAAATATGGTAGCTCAGTGCTCAGCATGCAGGCCTGTGGCTCCTGCAACTCCAGCTATGAAAGGAGGAATAGCCTCCATAAAATCCCCACTCATCTGTTGTCTCTGGAGATGTCTGAAGAGAGGCTGGGGATGCTGTGGCTGAACGAGCAGCACTAACACAGATGTGCACTGCAGTAAATACAGGACTATCGTCTGGCTCAGTGTACTGCCTAACTACTGGCTGCAATGTGGCAATACAAAACAACTCTTCTAGGTGATAAAAGCTCTTGCTGTATCTGTATGTGTCTCTTAAGGATTTCCTCCCTCCACTTCACTTTGCACCTTAGTATCGGTTTCCCTGCTTTTTCTATCTACCTGTTACCTCCTGTACCTGTCCTTAAAGTTCTACCCCATCACCAAACTCAGTCTTCCAATCATTTTCCTTCTTGCTTTCTCTTCCTTATTTTTGATGCCAGTGCTTTTCTGTTGGCTAATGACTTAGGGTCCATTTTCAAGCCTCTTTCATTTTCCTTCAGGTGTTAAATCTCTGTTCCATCTTTCACATCCCTTAGATTTGTACTTCTGTCACTTCTGTGCTTCTGAAATCCTGACTTGAATGTTATCATCTCTTTGTGACAGTTGCCATCTTTTTTTGTCTTTTAATTTTATTCTTTTATTATCCTGAAACAATAATCAGGAAAACACTCTTCTGAGCTTTATATTCTAGATATAATCCTCCCTATCCCTATCTTCCCTTTCATTAAAATTAATATGAAGTATATTATAGTCTGCCTCACTGTCATGGGGACTTTCAGTGTTGTGATGCTCTTCTTACTCTTTTCATCTCATCTCACCTATTACTCTTTTTTTTTTTTAAGGCTTAAAAATGCAGCACTCCTTTCATGGACTTTGGGTCAATCCCAATGCTCTTCCTTCCTGTATCAACAGTAGAACCTCCTTCCCAGCCTTTTGCAAATGTCACATCTGCATCTTGTCTCTCTTACACAGTAAGAGGGTGGAATGAGTTGCTCTGTTAAGCCTTGTGCACCTCTCCAAACTATACAAGAGAAGATCATATTTATCTGTTATTAATAGAACTGAATCTCTAATCCTCTTGGCTCACCTCAATAGAAATGCAACAGAAAATGCTCAAAATATTTGCTTTTCCAGGATGAGAAAATGAATATTTTATTTCTTTTAGTAAATAAATGATGCTTTGCAGGACTACTGTCCTTTGAGGTATCGAGATACTGCATTAATTACCACCCCAGCCCTGTTTCCTTGAATCCTCCCAATGAACTAAGGGAGAATCACTGAAATGCTTTTGCTATTTCTGATTAAACAAGTGGTTTGAGAATTTATTTCAACCTCAGATTAATTTGTGCAGTTCACAATTAGCTCTGTTATGAGAGCGTTCTTTCCCTCCTTATATTTGTTTGGGTAAATATACATCCCTCAATGCAGGCTTGCACGCATGTGGTAGCACAAGTGTGAAGATGATTAGAGAGCAGTAGCAAGTCTCCAGCTGTTGCAATTTCTTTTTCTAGTTCTCTTTTCATTTTGACCTCTTTAATAGCTATTTCTAGCATCTTTATCAAACCAGGAGCATCATTCCAGTAAGTTCTCCTCATGTTCCTCTTCTGGCTGCTGTGCCATGTTAATCTGTTTTCTGTAATGGAGATGACTGGAAGCCATCTAACCACTTTGTGCAGCCCTCCAGGGTCTTGCAAAACACACTGGGGAGTGTATTTATTTAAACATTACCATAAATGCAAAATGAATGTCATACTTTTCACAGAATAGCCTTGAGTAGGTTCATTTTATGAAAAGCTCTCTGTGAAATCTCACTACTTGCTGAAAGAACAGCAAAAGGTTTTTTGAGGAAAGCAGTCAGAGGACAGGGAGCCATCAAGCATTAGGAAATTAATGAGTGGATTTCCTACCTTACTAACAATTAAAAAATATTAGAGCCTCTGTGGAATTTCTTCGCCTGTAAGCTTTATTTATTTTTTTTTCCAGTAAGATTGATTTGGAGCCTTTGGTGTCTGTGAAAAGACAGCACAGCATTTAAACTTCTATGTCTGTTACTGTAACTCTGGTGGGCAGTATCTCATTGATTAGAAAATCAGCACCACATTTTGCCAGGCAGGAAGATGTAGTACAACTACTAAATATATGTCATGTCATCTTAAAGAGTGCAAGGTTGCATTGGCAAACAATTTAATATATTTTTAACAGTGTCACACAGTGTGTTGTGTCTCTTAGACCTCAAAATTATTTACTCTTTTAATATGAAGTCATGCTAGGTACAAAACACAAGCAGTAATCAAAGGAACAGAAATCAAGCTCAGGACTTTCCTGTTCCCTGCAAAGCAAACTCTAGGGCTACTTTTACCTTTCTGCAGGTTCTTAGTTTCCTAGTCCACATTTCTACAGAAGGAGAAGGTTTAAATTTGTCAGGCTATGAAAGCCCTAACTTCCTGACCAAGTGCTTTATCTACCAGACACCATAGTACTGTATTCCTCTTCTGTTTTTATGAGAATGCTCCTGGTTTGGACTTTTCAATCATGGTTTGGACTTTTCAATCATTCTTAGTCTGTGTCCACCCCAGAGTGTGCTCCCAGGTACGTGATTTGACCAGGCAGGATCATCTCTGCTGCTTTGCTAACTGCTGGGGTGCTTAATGCTTTCCACCAGCATCTCTACATTCATCATACAGGCTTTCCTGTCTGTATGGCACTCTGAGAGGAAAACACTTCTTTAACTCTGGCCTTTGGGTGTTGGTTTGTGGTGCCTAAAATGGAGATTAGGTCTGCCTGCAAGACGTGTCTGCCTTTATAAGGGTTTATGAAAGAATGAGGATTTAGCTCGCAAGGGATGATGCTGCACTGCTCAGAGAACTGAGTCCTGTGCCTTTCTTCTTTGTTCAAAGCTGAGGAAAATTAGACAATTGTTCATGAGTTTGGGTATTAGAGAAGGCAGAAACATGGGGTGCTACAACACAGCGTGGTTAAAGGAAAGAAACCCATCGGGACAATCTTAGGCGTGCTGCTCACTTTAAATGTTTGAAACTGTCCCATTTAAATCAATGTTAATCAGAAGCTGAGGATTTTTGTGACTGGGGAAAAATTAAGCATGCATGTGAATGTTTTGTAAGTAAAACACTATGGCTTTCTGAGATAAAGATGGTCTGCTTGGAGGAAGCAAAATATTCGACTATTTGTAGCAGAATATTGAATGTGATTATTTGTCTTCACAGATGACACAGCACATACTGAGATCAGTGGCAAAGAAGAGAGTATATTCTTACTCAGAGTCATTAGGAGTAGTTAGTGCAACAGCTGTACAAAACTCTTCATAAGGGTGTCTAGCAACAGGGCAAGAGGGAGTGATTTGAAGCTGAGGGAGAGTGGGTTGATGCTGGATCTCAGCAAGAAGTTCTTCAGTACCATGGTGGTGAAACCCTGGAATAGGCTGCCCAAGGAGGTTGTGGATGCCTCCTCCCTGGGGCTGTTCAACATCAGGTAGGATGAGGCCTTGGGGTGCTGAGTACCATTAAGACTCTGTCCCACATGACATCCTGGTCACCAAGGTGGAAAAACATGGACTTGATGGGTGAAGCACTGCTGGATAAGGAATTGGCTCAATGGTCACATGCAGAGAGTGGTGATCAAGGGCACAATGTCCGCCTGCAGATCAGCGACAAGTGGTGTCCCTCAGGGGTCAGTGCTGGGATCAGTGCTGTTTAACATCTTTGTCAGCCACATGGATAGAGGAATCAGTGCACCATCAGCAAGTTTGCAGATGGCACCAAGCTGTGTGGCACAGTCGACTTGCTAGAGGGCAGGGATCCATCCAGAGGGACCTGGACAGGCTGCAGAGGTGGACCCAGGCCAACCTCATGAAATTCAACAAGGCCAAGTGTAAGGTCCTGCACCTGGGTAGGCACAATCCCAAGCACAAATCCAGGCTGGGTGGGGAATGGCTGGAGAGCAGCCCTGAGGAAAAGGACCTGGGGGTCTGGGGTGATGAAAAGATCAACATGAGCCTGCAGTGTGCAGCCCAGACAGCAACCGAGTGCTGGGTTGCATCAAGAGCAGTGTGGGCAGCAGGGCAAGGGAGGGGATTCTGCC
>VWYK01122695.1:22162-33333 GCA_013399775.1 Semnornis frantzii
GGCACAGGTTGCCCAGGGAGGTTGTGGCTGCTCCCTCCCTGGAGGTGTTGAAGGCCAGATTGGAAGAGGCCTTGAGTGAGCTGTACTAGTGGGAGGTGTCCCTGCCTACGGCAGGGGGTTGGAACTGGATGATCTTTGAGTTCCCTTCCAACCTTACCATTCTATGATTCTATGATAAGTGGTGTAGAGTAGATGATCTCTGAGCACCCTTCAACCTAAGCCATTCTATGACGATTCTAAGATACAATATTAAATAATTGACTTCTATATTCAGGTATGTGAATTTCACCAAAATAGAGTTTTTCTACCCATCTTCATTACTGTCTGATTTGGTAACTGCTTGATGTAAGTTACTTTCCAAAGTGCCTGTATTAACTCTTGTCAATCAAGCAAAAACTATGGAAGGGAGGCTTAACACTGTTTCTTGGCTAGGAGTTTTTAAAGCACTTCTGAAAGATTCTTTATGACAGATATAAAGACATGTTACTAAAATACTTTGTCTTTCTGGAAACCTATCACAGTCTATAAATGTCTCCCAAAATAATGCTGAGAGCATTCTGATATTGCCATCCCAAATATGCATATTTTCCCCTTGTCTAGAAGCAAACCATAGAATGTCTTTTGTTTGGAATGTCAGGAATAACAGTCACCCCTAAAGGGAGAGATTTGACTTCAATGCTTCTAGTCTCCTAAATCTTTAACTTTTTGTTGTTATTGTTGTTTTGCTGTTGTTTTCTCTCTTGAAGAAAACCTTACTTAACCTTCTTTCTGAGTTTGAGTATTCAAGCAAAACAAAGAACTAGCAAAAGGCTACCAAAAGGATTAGCAACATTTAGAAATACAAATTCATCCCCTCACTCTAATGGAAAATCTGCTATTTTGATGCCTTTGTTCATGTCATGTTACTCCTCATGTAGTTATTAATCTATTTTGCTCTGTCAATGAGCAGGAACTTCCCAACATTGTCTTTGCTGTTCCATCAGCTTGCAGCTGATGTCTGTCACTCTTAGGTGTGGAGGATTACTTGCAGCTTGTGATTGTGTCTTTCATTCATGCTGCTCCTTTGTCTTCTGGTAACATATTGTGACTCAGAATCACAAGCAGAGAGCCTTTGAAGGCAATTACTGTTTTCTGTTATTTCTAGTCAATATTTCAGTATTTCTAGCCAATATTTCTATTCAATACTGTAAGCCACTTGCATATTTTGTGCTTTGTTTTCTATTCATGCTTCCATTATACGAAAATGGTTTTGTCTTCAGCCACAGGCCTAGGTAAAATGCAAATATGTAACTAATTCTCTGTAGGTTTTTTTGTTTAGTAGTAAGGCATATTTTGGTAATTGAAATGAAAAATAATGGATCTAAAAAGATTCTATTGGTCTGAAAACAGTAATAAATATGCTGCTACCAACAGAAGTGAGCAGTATTTTGGTGAACCCAATATACTGAATACCAGAGTACAACTTCCAGCAGCCACTGAGCACTATGTAGGAAAACACAGATTTCTTGGCTTCAGCTTATAAGGTGGATCTAGCCAGCCAGAAGCATGGTCTTTGCCTGCAGTGCCTTCTCTCCTGTCTGTGGCTAGACCAAGAAAGGACTTTATAAAGTGATCACCTCTGATCAGCTTCATTCTGCAGATTGACTGTTGATACTAGTGTTAGTTCAGTAGCTTCATTGCTAATACTTGAAAGGATTCCCAGAATGTTTGTCTTACAAAAAGATGTTACTGTCTGGGGAATATTGGTTGTAGGCATTGAACAGACCAAGAGAGATACATTGTAGGCAATACACTAATTATGGGAAAAGATCTGAGATTTCTTACCCTCACTATTTTCCACCTGGGAAAAGCCGTGGGAAAAAAATATCATGTCTATTGTATAGGATGCTTATTTGATTATACTTTTGTTTTTCAAGGCTACAAGAAGAGGAGCTTGGAATAATGGGTTGATGGTGAGGAGGGCAAAAGGAAGATTCAAACAAAGAAGTCTGCACAAATACAACACTAATATACAGTAACTAGCTAAAACCAAGGGACCAGGAATTTTAAGAAAAGGACTCTGTGAAAGGGCACTGAGTTGGAACACCCACAGTTTCCTCAGAAAGAGGAGTCAAGCCCAACAAGCATCAGGTGAAACCAATAGGAATTAGTTTTCCAGTTGCTGGGAGGTCCTGGAGAGGTGAAGGCACAACAAAGGGAGTTAGCTGCCTTATTACTGTTTAAATGAGGTTGCAGAAGGAAAGGCTACTGCATTCATGATCTGTTTCAGGGAAGGAAGCCCACATGGAGGATATTCTGCTGACAGTCTCATTCTAAGGTAATGGTGTAGTTCATGTGTAATTAATTTTGTTGTTCTTGACTGTAGGTTTTGTTACCTTCCTAATTCCTTTTTACTTCTATACAAATTTTAGTGCTTGTGCTAAAGTTGCAGGAGTGGTTCCTCAGTGTCGTTGGTTCGAGTAGTCAATAATAGGTTGAGTAAATCTGGTTACATTAATGAAAGGTGATTTCAGTCTAAGCAGGGGGAGATACTATGCTAGACATGCTTTATCATTTATTGTGCATGGGAGCGGTAGAAGCTGTTAAATTTAGAGTATCTGTTTGATCTCTTCCATATTTTTCCTGAAAAGATTGCTTCAGCACTTTCCAACTTTTTAGCTCACTGGCTTATGCAAAAGATTTGTTTGGTTTTAAGAACTGAATATCTGGGGAATTCCTCAGAAGCAATGAGAAAAAAGCATGGGTTATAGTATACCTGTCTGTAGTTAGGTTGCAAGTCCTGGATTTGAAATATCTGGATGAACAGTTCACGCTATTATGAAAATGTCTCAAGGGACAGCTTTACAGCTTATGTCTTGAAGTGGAGCTGCATTTTGGGTTTTGAAGTTGATGAAGATATTAAGCTTTCATCAAGAATGAAACCTGTTAATACATTTTCCCCCTTAACCATAGTGGTGTACCTGAGTTGGTGTTGAAAGAATTCAGCCTGTGCTCTTGGAATCTTCTCCAACAGTCTCACGTAAAGTGGGTTAAATTCCTTTTTGCTGCACTGGAATGACTTCTTTTTGTGTAGGAAGGGGGTGATCTATTTTGGAGGTACTGAGGAACAACTGACAAAGTACCAAAGGTGTTTTCTTCACAGAACTTGCATTTCACCATCCATTTGTGTAAGGAGAATTGTTACCTTTTTTGACAATCCGTCATGTGGTAGCACTTCTAAAGAAGTGTCAAGGATCTTTGAGCACAGATTTAAAGAAATATGTACTTCAGCATTTTAAATTAGGAAGAATAATCTTTCCTCCCTGCAAAATATACACGTTGAAGAGTGTAGTGCTTTGAACTGAAGAGATATGTTGCCTTTCACAGTGCATATGCCACCAGCTTTACTGGAGAGCAATCATTAGGTTCACTGTCCCAGCTGTAGAAGCTGTGATATTCTATCTACTTCCTTTTGTCTTTTCATGTCTTCTCACAAGTACAGTCTTTTTAAAAAAAATTCTTTGCATTCAAAAGCCAGTGAAATAAAAATATGTGTACTGTTTTGCTAGACAGTGGCATTTGTTCTGGATGTAGAATGTAGTAGTGTGTGACTGCTTACAGTCAGTATATACATTAATAACCTTTATTGATTGCATTGCTTTATCTACTTTTCTTTCTGAGTTTTATTCCTGTTTACTTTACTGTGATGAAGTATAGATGCAACAGGTCGTAAAACAGGGCCTGAGGTTAGTAGTGGGAAATGCTGGCAAGCTTTGTTATAGAGTTATAAAGCTGTCTAGAGCTTTAGTTAAGGTTGTTTCACTTCTATGAGCAGTAGAAGCAGAAAAAAAAAAAGACATTAGAAAGTCTTTGAAGAACTAATAGGATAAAAATCTCTTCCCTAGTAGCATTACATAGACTTCTCTTGTAACTGTGCTTTTTGTCTCTAATATTCGTTTTCCTCCTCTTGCTTTCTGCAAAAAAATGCTACCCTTTCCTGGTTAACATCTAGGTGTAGGCTGGGTTTGTGCAGCAACGGTGAAAGGCAATGTGTGCGTGCTCATATGAGTTCATGCAATGTCAGCGTACAAGAAGTTCTCATTTCTCCACAAGTCCCCTGCAAACTTTGTAGTAAAGCAAATGGATTGGCAGTAAACTCCTGTTTCTGTATGATTCCCTGCACTCCTGTCTTGCTAAACCCCATCCTGTTTCCCAAGCAATACCTGCTGCTCTTGAACAATGCGTGCTGTTAACAGCTACATGCTAGCCCAGCTGGCTTGCTCATGACTGAGGAGATTGACTGGGCAGGGCAGAGTGAAGAATGAATGTCTGGTGTAAAGGGAATTGACCTGCAAGCATACTTTTGGCCATGGATTGTTCCATAAATAACCTTACACCCTGTTGCTGCCTCAGCTACCAGTACTCTTAAAAGAGCTCTAGCACTGAAACACAATCCCACTTTAAAATATCTATCCTCCCAATGCTGTTGTTAGCCTGGAAATTACTTTTCTCTGTCTTCGTGCACAGGATAGAGCCTATAAGCACGAAAGGTTCTGTATGTTCTGTAAGTAGCATTGCTTACTAAAACTAAACCCAAAATTTCCAAGTCCCAGTCATGATTCCCAAAAATGCAGGAAGCAACTTTGGTCCATTGTTGGTATGCTCCAAATAATAAATGCCTGGCAGGCAATTCTTACTGCCATTGATCGCTTATTTGCCTAGACTCAATTCAGTTCTATGCTATATGCCACAAAGCCATGGCCAGAATGCTGTGTGGCAGTTGACCAATATTTTTGGATATTGGCAGGGGCATAAATCTATTTTCCCTGGATTACAAAGAGGGTTTTCTGGCTTTACTTCCCACATCACAGTGGCTAATGCAGGACTAGTTTGCTATTAACTAGGCACTGATACTGTATACAAAATATAACTTGCACAGGGAGATGCAGTGAATTATAGGTTCATCTTCATGCAAACAGTATGTCGGTATAATGGAGAAACAAAATTAAGTCCAGAGTATTATCACTTTTCTTCTATATTTGAGATTAATTTCATTCCAGATGGTGACAGGATTAATGTATTGCCAAAATACCCCTTGTCCCTTCTTGATGATTAATGGTTTAACTGCATTCCAACAGTGGAAAGTTTCCTGTGGAAGCACTGCTTGCAAAGCAAAGAGCTAATGCCTGGTGATAACATTGTGGGCAGTACCAAACTGAGTCTTGGCTTGCTGAAAGTCTGGGACCTTTAAGAAACTTGACTTTAGTACCTTGTACATATATATACACAGATTCATCCTCCTCTGAATTACCTATCTGATGGCTTATTTAACAGGCTGCAGAGGTATGAAAACTGTCTTCCTGGACATCAAGATATAGCACCTAGAAGAGATATTTACTGTCAAGATGAACAAAAATCAATGAGTAGCTTCAGAGGGCAGATAAGGTTAAATCTGCTGTATTCCACTCATTCAAGTCATAGGATGAAGCTTATTAATCTGGTTGCTCTGAAAGTAGCTTCTTTGTGTCCTGAATAATTGATTTGTGAGGGAGAAGCAAGTCTTCTACTGTTCAGGACTTTCTGGTCAGATATAGGGCTCTAAGTTTCCGTGAACACAATTTCACAATGCTAGCTGCTCTGGCTGTGGGGAAAACAGGAACTGGAGGCAATTGGAGACACTACCTGCTTCCTGGCAGAGGGAGGTCCCTGCCACATGTCTGTCACCTAACCGGGCTGAAGGCAGTGAGAAGGGGCAGTGCTGCTGTTGTGGATGAAAGAGTGGTCAGTGCCAGGACTCTCTTAGCTCTAAAGATTTTGAGAAGAGGCTACCATTTTTTTTTCCCTTTTATTTTTTCCAGAGCCTAGGTTCCCATTTTTCTAACAGTAAGTTAAACAAGTTGCATTATATATACACACAGTACTGTGTTGTACAAGACCCACTGACCATAGAGATACCTCAAAGTATCATCTTCATCCGGGTGATGGAACACTGCAACAGGTTGCCTGGGGGGCTGTGGAGTCTTCCTCTCTAGAGATATTCAAAACCCACCTGGATGTGTTCCTGTGCAATCATAGAATAGTAAGGTTGGAAGGGACCTCAAGGATCATCTAGTTCCAACCCCCTGCCATAGCCAGGGACACATCCCACTAGAACAGGTTACTCAAGGCCTTGTCTAACCTGGCCTTGAACACCTCCAGGGAGGGAGCATCCATAACCTCCCTGGGCAACCTGTTCCAGTGCCTTACCACCCTCACTAGAAAGAGCTTCCTCCTAACATCCAATATAAATCTTCCTTCTGCCAGTTTAAACCCATTACCCCTAGACCTGTCATTGCAAGACCCTGTAAATAGTCCCTCCCCAGCCTTCCTGTAGGCCCCCTTCAGATGCTGGAAGGCTACTCTAAGGTGTCCTCAAAGCCTTCTCTTCTCCAGGCTGTAGAGTCCCAACTCTCAGCCTGTCCTCATATGAGAGCTGTTCCAGCCCCAATCTGCTATATGTGATCCTGCTTTGGCAGAGGGATTGAACTGGACAATCTTTCAAGGTCCCTTCCAACACCTAACCTTCTGTTGTTTTGTGTGATCTAACTGAGATGAGTGGGGAGGTTACTTCGCCAGTCCTTAGCTGGCACCAAGAGGTTGCCGAGTAGGGTTGGCTACCCTGGAGAGAGGAGTGATGTAAGCCTATGCAATCTTTGCTCTTTAGAACTGATATTAAAGGATGAATGGACTGGGTCAGAAGGTAAGGTGATGATGCACTAACCTCTTAAACTGAATGAAGTTATCATGTATTTTTGTTTGCAGTATAAATGTATGAATCTCTGCAAAACAACCCACAAGGCTGAAGTGAGATAGATCACCCTGAGCCAGGATCATGTTTTGGTTTACGACATTCTGTAATGCTGCTTTTACTTCTCTTCAGATTTAGAAGAGGTGAGGGCAGGGACTGAGGAAATCTTACTGATGCCTGAATAAATTTAATGCTGTTTAACTTGTTGGCCTAAGGGATAGGGAAATGCTCTGAATTCATGCAACTCCAGTGGGGAAAACCCCTACAAAATTATACAAAATCTTGTGCTGTTAGAGTCACAAACTTATTCCTTTCAGCTAGGAATATGTCTTGATTCTGCCACTAAAACAGCTCTGTTTTGTCATTTATCAACTCTGCAATGCATGAATCATTTATCATGGATTTCTATGTGGTCTGAATTTTTGTTACACACTGCACCTTGTACCCTACTTTTTTCCAATCCTCCTTAGAGCTACTCGTGGTACTTTGAAGCTATATCTTCTTCCTGTCACACTTACTCTTTCAGAACTTCTTTTGAACAGCTTTCAAAAAGGAACCCTGCAGAGGTGCAACTTGCTTGCTATGGCTGTCTAATACTGTCTGTCTCCCCATATTTCACCCCCTATTGATGCTTCTTCTAAACCAGCAATGAATGAATGGATGCATAATTTATCAGGCCTAACAGAGAGTAGGAATAATGGAAAATAATAACTTGCATTTAAAGTTCAAGAAAACTGTTCATTACTTGAGGTTTTCCTTGCAAGCCTAATATGTATTATAAAGGGAACTGTTTCTAAACTGTGGAGCTCTGGTGTAGCGTGCCCACTGTGATGTCCAGAGAGCAGTAACACCATCTGAGCTGGCATTAATGTGGTTATAGTAAGGTTTTTGCCCTTTTACTTAGGTTCAGATAACTGATTTACACTGCAACAACCAGAATTCCACCCATATCTTCACGATCCGTTCCCAGAACCACACATCTGCTGGTACTCGCTAGTCCTCAGGCTCATAGCACTGTGTAATTTCTTCTGAAACCTCTGGCTGGGAAGTAGGTGAGTCTAACTTCCAGAAACTTTGTAAGGGAAACGAGTGCTCCAGAGAAATATAGACTAAATAATAATAAAAGGTGGTCAGTTCAGCCCAAAGCAGCTCTCTGCCAGAAGCTGCATACTCCACTGAAAGCTGTGATATTCAGTCTTTCATGCTAGTGGCTGTCTCATATGCAACTGGTCCTTAATGTCTGTACTTGATAACTTTGAGCATGTTGTTCACACACTTGTGGGGCTCTGGCTTTTGAAAGTGTCTGAAATTGTTTTAAAGACCTGGTTATTTAAACTGTATCTAAACAGACTAGAAGCAGGCCAGGCCAGGAGTTTGTTCCTTTTACTACAGAAGACAGATTAGCAGACTCAAGGCTGAAAAAGCCTGTTGGAAAGAAGGAAGGGCCTCAAGCCACAAGTGGGTAGGTTTAAACTAGATATTAGGAAAATTTTTTTCACAGCAAGAATGGTCAGGCATTGAAATGAGCTGCCCGGGGAGGTGATTGAGTCACTGACCCTGGATNGGTTTAAACTAGATATTAGGAAAATTTTTTTCACAGCAAGAATGGTCAGGCATTGAAATGAGCTGCCCGGGGAGGTGATTGAGTCACTGACCCTGGATATGTTTAAAGGTCGTTTGGATGTGGTGCTTGGGGATATGGTTTAGGGTGAACCTTGTAGAGTGCAATTATTGGTTGGACCTGGTGATCCTGAGGGTCTTTTCCAAGCTGAATGTTTCTATGATTCTGTGAAAAACAGACCAGCTACATGGATCTCTCTGCTTCTGACAGCACATCTTCAGTGCTGCCCACTTATTCCTTTCATTTAAGACTTTCAACATGACACTACACTTTTTTCCCCCTGCTGTATTACTGTATGTGGCTTCTTTGCCTGCCTTCATACCACCAGCTTCTCTTTCTTCGTGTTTGCTGCTTCTTGCAGGCAGAATAAGGATAGGATGCTATCCAGCAGAGTACTCTGTATGAGTCAAGCATTCCTTTAAAAATGTTTTGTTTGATCTGGCAATTTGTTCAAGAGTTCCAGTATTGCAAAGTTACCAGAATTATTAGTTCTTGTCTGGGGATCTGGTAGTGATGTTACCTTCTGTTGTCAGATAAATTTTGTCAGGCCTGTCAATATAAAGTGGTTGTCATCCAGTCATCACTTCCTACTGTTCAAGTCACTTAAAAATCTGAATAAAGCAGAAGGACTCAGTTCTTAATTGCTTCATTTTTACTGCTTTCAATGACCAGAAGATGCATGAAAGCCAAGGGGAAAATGCAGCTTCTCTTTGGGTGGGACTCAGTTATCCAACTGCATCAATATGATGATGCATCCACACTGGATAATGCTAATGTGATGTCTGATATATTACACTTCTCCAGCAATATGACTGCAACTGCAGAAGGCAATGAGGGTGGGGAAGAAGTGAATGGATTACTACAGGAGTGATACATTTATATTTGGAACCAGCACTGCTGTGCTGTTATCGGGATGTCTTTGAGCAAATTTCAGGATTTAACATCCATCAAACTGCCTGACAACACTAGGCCTGCATTTGTGAAGTCTCATAGGATAGAGGCATAAATCTGAGTTATCTACATAACAGGGATAGTGAGTTATGTTACACAGGAGAGGCCATAAATATAGCTATTCTGAAAAGCATATCTAAGAAGAGATATCTAAAATACAGTGTATTGTATTACAGTAACACTGTTTTTTATTATAGATCTAACTTTCAGCAGAAACAGAAGGAAGGAAATAATTTTAGAATTACCCCTCCAGGCTGACTGCTTAGGCCACACTTATGTGACATTTTGCATCCATCAAACACGGGTAAAATTGGAATAGCCACTTCTATCATCCTTATTCAGAGGACAATTTATTCAAGCATCTGTTAGTTTGACAAGTACTAACTAGGGACATGGAATTCTTTGAGAAGAACAAAGCTTTAGCAGATCTCATCTGCTACAGAAATTCAAAGAACTGCAGGCTTAGGTAAACTTACTTAAAACTACTTTTTCTGGCCTGAACTTCTTACAGTGATACTCAAAAGGAAATGTCAAGCTTATTGACCCTGTTACTACAGCAATTCTGTTCAATATCACTTCTGCACAGTAATACCATCTGGAAAATAATGACATCTCATTAGAATGGGGTGGATGTGACAAGAGAGAATTGAGACTTTCACTACATCTTTTGAGTTGTGTTGTTCTGAATTGAATAAAACGTTTGTCCATATTGAATTCAAAATATCTAACGTTCTGCACTACTACTTAATACTCATTTTCAGCACTGAGATGATTTTTTCCATTTCTACAAAATCCATTGCTCTGGGAAAAAAAATTATTTCAGTAGAATGAAGTATACTCAAGCTGCTCATTGGGATATTTCAAGACATTCTATCTTTAGGACTTTTCATGTTTTTTGTTCAGAAACTTGGAATGAACTGGAGTACCTCATAATGTGAAACAGCACTGAGCTGCAGATTGCTCTACCAAAAAAATCAAAAAGACAAGTCCAAGCATTTGCCAAAACACTGGTGTTCTGGATGTGTCATTGAGTTGCGTGTTTGTTAAAACTTGTGGTGTGTTGTATTTCACAAAACATGAGAACTATTTAATAGAGTGGAAAGTGACCTGACCACTCAGTGGTGTGGCTTCAGGCCAGTGATGTTAGAGGATTCACAGATGGTTACCTCTGAAAATGGTATATAATGGGCAGCTCAAGCTATTCCAATCCCTGTTGTGCCACCTAAACTGGCTGCAGGAACATTATCTGTCTCCCTGTTTCTGAGAACATTAATACCTCCAGCAATGTACTCTGTAGTTTTCTGAGGCAATATCCATTTCAGTTTGATTTGAATTAGTCGTTCTTAGTGTCTTGGAGTCTGAGTCAGGCTGAGAGCCCTTGAAACCCTCTGGCTCAGAAAGAAGTGGGAGTGCTATTGCTGCCAGGGTTGTGTGAACTCATCTTCAAGTCTCCTCTCCCTTTTAAAAGCCAGTTCTTGGCCTTTCACAAAGATCATGTGAATCCTAAAAGGAGGAGTAGATATGAGGTGAAAACTCAACCTAGAGTTCCTCTTACTGCTGAGGAGAGGTCTGAATACAGAGCTGCAAATTCTGATTAATGTGACCTTTCAAACAAAATGCCCAACACATCATTGATTGTGAGCATACTTCATCCTGTGAGAAAGAAAAGGAGGAAAGAGGCAGCCCTGCTTGACCTGCTGCTCACAAATAGAGAAGGGCTGGTGGAAGATGTGGTGGTCAGTGTCTGCCTGGGGTCCAGGGACCATGAAATTAGAGTTTTCAATATCTGGTGAAACCAGGAGAGGCATCCACAAAATCTCCACACTGGACTTC
>VWYK01122701.1:307-18464 GCA_013399775.1 Semnornis frantzii
TTTTTTCAGCCTGTCTCCTGATTTTTGGAGCCTGACTCATGGTTTCTGTGGAAAACTTCGTCTTGGCAAATGCTGAAAGCAGTGGGAGTATTTGCAGCTTGAAGGCACTGTTCAGAGAGAGGAAGGGTGGAGGAATCTGCCCCTCAGCAATTAGTAGACTCGCTTTCTACGAAAGGACGTGTCATTTGGTAGGTTATTTTAGCATGCTGTACAGATGCAGATTATTTTTTAGAATTTTTAATTGGTGATACCATAGCAACTTTGTACAATGAAAAACAGTCCAGGCCAGATTGTGCCTGACAACCACCCGCCTGTTTGGGGGTGGCATAAAGCTGTACCAACCCCGGAGAACTTTGAGAGGCTCTCGATGCTCTGAGTCTTGGTGTGGAAGGCTGTCAGTAGGTGAAATGGATTCCTGACCCCACGGCTAGAGAGGACAGGTCCATTGCTTTGTCTCCCTACAGGCCTTCCTGCATCCTTTGGCAATGGTCAAGATGCTGCAATTAAAACCTTGAGATGTCAGAAAATGATTTAAACTCCAGGGATCGATTTTTAGTCTCTGTCAATCAGAGAGAGGAGAGTGTGTGAAGATTGTGCTGGTTTGAGCTAATTGGAATGTTTTTTAATAGAGAAAAATATACTATAGGCTGTGAAGGTAAAACAATGGTGATGTCTACTTCACTCATAGGCTTGCTGAGATGTTTACAAAAACATAAGAGAGTGTCTCGAGCTGGCAGTCTGGGTCACGAGGCACTTGGGTCTTGGGCTAGCAGCTCTGGCTTCTCCTCTCTGCTGAATAACTTCACTAACCACTTTTCTTCTAATCCTCCCCAGCCGATCCTCCTTGCATGTAAGGCAAACCTTGGGGTAAGGTGTGGGGGTAGGGAGAAGGTGGAAGGGTGGTTGGGAGCCCCTCCTGGGGTCTCTGATTTCTAGGAGGGGAGTTGTGTGTCTGTATTACCTTAAACTTGTATATTTCTGTAAATATTCCTGTCTATACTGTATATATTTGCTTGTATATTGTGCTGAGCTGTAAACAGAGCTTCATCCCTTAACTTCCAGCTCTGGCTGAGGTCTAGTCTGGGTCATTTTACAAGTCTGGGGGGGCAGGGAACTCCCAAACCGTCACAGAAGATGCAGTGTAGGGAAGAAATACATGTAAGTGAGTGCTTTCTTTCCAGGCTTGCTGGTGCTGCTCCATAGTTTTCTTTCAGTGATCATTGAGAACTAGGCTTTTCCTCTGTGTCTTAGTCTTAAACACAATAATAAAAAGGGCCTGAGGAGGTTGGAGGCTTCCACAGAATCACAGAATGTCAGGGGCTGGAAGGGACCTCGAAAGCTCATCCAGTCCAACCACCCTGCCAGAGCAGGATCACCTATGCCAGATCACACAGAAATGCATCCAGGTGGGTTTTGAATATGTCCAGAGAGGGAGACTCCACAGCCCCCCTGGTTAGCCTGTTCCAGTGTTCTGTCACACTTACAGTGAAAGAATTCCTCCTCATGTTTCCATGGAACTTCCTCTACCTCAACTTCCACCTATTGCCCCTTGTCCTGTCGTTGGCCATCACCCAGCAGAGCCTGGCTCCGTCCTCCTGCCACTCACCCTGCACATATTGATGAGGTCACCTCTCAGCCTCCTCTTCTCCAAACAGCACAGCCCCAGCTCCCTCAGGCTCTCCTCATTACAGAGATGTTCCATCCCCTTAATCATCTTTGTGGCTCTGTGCTGGACTCTCTCAAGCAGTTCTGTGTCCTTCTTGAACATAAACTTGACCGAAATTAAACTGTACTGAAAGTAAACTGTGATGGGTAGTTAGGATAAGTGAGGATCAAAGCAGTGCCATGTATGTACTATTTATTGTGGACATACAGCAAAGACAGTCTTTTAGTGAATTCAAAGTCTTGGAGAATTAAATAGTGATTAAATAGTACCAATGTGTGGAGAATGGCAACTCTTGAGAAGGAGTATCGTAATGAAAGAGATATTTTACAAACTGTGCAGAGGACTGAATGGAAAGAATTGAGACTGTTCCAGGTAGAGGATACATGAGGAAAGTGCCTGACAAACACAGATTTCCCCCTTTCTGTGTAGAAGGCAAAGGCATGAAAAGAAGGGTGCTTACTTACCTGGAGAATATCAGACTTCCTTTATCAAGAGTATACACAAACAGGTACATGGGAAGGAAGAGCAAGTCAAACACTTCAGAGCAGTCTGCTTCATTCCTAGTGCAGATCCATGGAAAAGCTAACATGGGACATCACTGTGCTAAATAAGCAAGCCCAAATATTTTCCCACCCTTACGGGTAGCCTTATGTCCCTGGTCATTCCCTAGAGGTATGTACAAATTGACTTAAAAAATACAGCAGAAGAGGAATGTTGCTGAGTATCCATTTATCCAAACCACTTCCCATGGGACTTTCAATAGAGGATAGCAATCTGGCTGTGGGAAATGAAACATTCTTCAGGCTATGAGCAGAATTTAGCATGAACTGGTGCTATTGCAGTAGGAAAACACCTGAACATGTCCCCAGTAGTCTCTGAATACCAAATTTTAAATGAATTTTTAATTTGAAGATGGAATATATTGTGTCTGTGTAAATACATGCTATTGTTAATCTGTAAGAGTCTAGCATTAATTATCAATTGCAAGAAATCTACCAAAGAGTAATTTTTGTTGGTTTGCTTGGATATACTTTTGTTGGTTTCTCTTGCCTATGAAAATGAAGTTCTACATTTTGACTAGTGGTCTGTGAATCTTGGAAGTGTTTCTTTTTTAATTAAGGAGAGTCTAAATCATAGAATCATAGAATGGTAAGGTTGGAAGGGACCTCAAGGATCATTTAGTTCCAACCCCCTGCCATAGGCAGGGACACCTCCCACTAGTACAGGTCACTCAAGGCCTCCTCCAACCTGGCCTTGAATACCTCCAGGGAGGGAGCAGCCACAACCTCCCTGGGCAACCTGTGCCAGTGTCTCACCACCCTCACTGCAAACAACTTCCTCCTAACATCCACTTTCAATCTCCCCTCTGACACTTCAAACCCATTGCCCCTTGTCCTGGCATTCCCAGACCTTGTCAATAGTCCCTCCACAGCCTTCCTGGAACCCCCTTCAGATCCTGCAAGGCTACTCTAAGGTCTTCTAGAAGCCTTCTCCTCCAGGTTGCAGAGCTCCAACTCTCTCAGCCTGTCCGCACAGCAGAGCTGCTGCAGCCCTCTCAGTATCTTCATGGTCTCCTCTGGACCCACTCCAACACTTCCATGTCCTTCCTGTGCTGGGGGCTCCAGAACTGCACACAGGACTGCAGGTGGGGTCTGAGGAGAGCAGAGCAAAGGGGCAGAATCCCCTCCCTTGCCCTGCTGCCCACACTGCTCTTGCTGCAGCCCAGCACACAGTTGCTGTCTGGGCTGCACTCACACTGCAGCCTCATCTTGAGCTTTTCATCACCCCACACCCCCAGGGCCTGTTCCTCAGGGCTGCTCTCAGCCATTCCCCACCCAGCCTGGAGCTGTGCTTGGCATTGTGCCTACCCAGGTGCAGGACCTTACACTTGGCCTTGTTGAATGTCATGAGGTTGGCTCAGGCCCACCTCTCCAGCCTGCCCAGGTCCCTCTGGATGGATCCCTGCCCTCTAGCAAGTTGACTGTGCCGCACAACTTGGTGTGATCCTCGTTCTGCCAATGTGGTCAATGAATACATGGCTGCCTGGATGTTACACTTTTGCAGTGTTACAATTTAAAAGTATATTGCTTAGCACCTATTTTCCAGAACACATTCATAATGTGGGCTCAATGATCTCTGGAGGTCCCTTTGAACCTCTAACATCCTGTGATCCTGTAATAATGATGAGCTGAGTTTTTCTATCTATATTAAATTGCTCTTAATGAGAAGATAAACAGGAAACAAACATTGTGAAGCCAAAGCTTATGTATTTATTTTTGCATAATGGTATACTCTCCAAATCCTTTCTCTGCTTCGTTAAACTATAGATAGCTGCTCCCCTTTCCAAGTAATCTTAGTTTGATTGAAATCTTGATATCAATTTATGATAAAGGATTATCAGGATGTTACCATTTTTTGAGACACCATATCGCTGCATCTTTCATAAATACTAATTAAACAACTCGAGCTTACGTCAGTGCCAAGACTCATGTCAGCAGTTAGTGCAACTTGTTATTGTAAGATTAGTTCTGACACATTCCTTCCAGCACAGCAAGCAGTGGGATCCTGTGCAGCGCTGGGAAGAAGTCATCTCTCTAGAGACTGCCGGTAGGTATCCAATAGGAAGGAAGGCTGCTTTCTTTAACAAGATTAAAAACTCTCTGCTGACATACTCCCTAACTGAATCATCTTGAGCTGTAAGTCTCACCACGCAGAGGGAATGAACGTATCACTCATCACTCAGCCTTCTCCCTTGCTGACACTGTTAGGCCATTTGTATTATAACGTTCATTCACCGCGCCCGAGACAAGGTTACAGGGCTGGCTTGAGGAGCCTCCTCTAGTCTGGTCAGGGATCATTCACAGCTGCAATAATTGGCAATGATTTCTTGACTACGAAAACATTGAATAAGGCTTGCTCCCTTGAGCAATTACTTGCTGTGAAAGAGAAGTAAAGGGGAGAAATGACCTCATTCTCTTCAGCTGGTATGTACATTGCTGATTCAGGGGCATTCACTGGGCTTTGCTTAAAGGGGTGCTGGTAGTGGTGTCAATGTTTAAATGTTACCATTTGAGTTAGCTGAGATGTCATGACTTCAGTGGCCAATAGAAAAATAAGTAGAAAAGATGAACTGAAAAGCTAAAAAAAAATCACTTCAAACTAAGCTTTTCAGTTTACACTAACTGAACTAACTACACTAAGTGTAGTTTCAGCAAGCACAGTGAGAATCACAGAACCTTAGAGGTTGGAAGGGACCTCCAGAGATCATTGAGTCCACACCCCCTGCTGAAGCAGGGTCCCTTAGAGTAGTTTGCACAGGAATGCATCCAGGTGGGTCTTGATAGTCTCCAGAGAAGGAGACTCCACCGCCTCTCTGGGCAGCCTGCTCCAGTGTTTCATCACCCTCACTGCAAAGAAGTTTCTCCTCATGTTGAGGTGAAACCTTCCATGTTCCAATTCATAGCTGTTGCTCCTTGTCTTGTTGCTGCTGACCACTGAAAAGAGCTTGGCCCCATCCACTTGACACCCACCCCTCAGATATTTGTAGACATTGATCAGATCTCCTCTCACTCTTCTCTTCTCCCGACTAAACAGCCCCAGGTCTTTCAGTCTCTCTCTGTAGGGGAGATGCTCAAGTCCCCCAGACAGCCTCGTGACTCTCTGCCGGACTCTTTGCAGCAGGTCCCTGTCTCTCCTGAACTGGGGAGTCCCAAATTGGACAGAGTTCTGGGAAGTAATCTGGGAAACAATGCCATCTCACACACCTTGAAGAATTCAGTGCAGTCTTTGTCCAGTACAGCAATACTGTGCCAAGATGCAGCCACTGGTATTTCAAGAGTTGTGTAAAATGTCGCAGCTCCTTAGCAGAGCTCCTCCTCAAAAGAATGGCTTTAATTGTTCAGATTCACTGGGGTTCTGGTGCAATGCCCTTTGGGTATCGTTTCATTTTACTCTGAATGCTTGTGAAGTTGTAGAGTATGGTGACAGGGAGATACAGCTAGACAATGCTTCAGCGCAATAAAGAGACTGCTTGCCGAGCAGTGCGCTATGGACCAACTATTCTGTCTTGTTTCACAACTTGCTAAGACTCAGATTTTTCAGAACAGTGTAAGCATTTGTGTGTCCAGTTGGTGCTTGCAGTTGCCATGAGTGTTTGCACAACTGTAATAGAATGTCCCCTGAGGGGACATTGCGGAGAGGCTGCCGCTGGTCTCTGCTCACAGGTAACTGGAGACAGAACGAGGGCGAATGACCTCAAGCTGAGATTGGGGAGGTTTATGTTGGACATTAGGAAAAAGTATTTCATGGAGAGAGTGGTCAGGGATTGGAAAGAGCTGCCCAGGGAGGTGGTTGTGTCACCCTTTCTGGATGTGTTCAAGGGTCATTTGGATGTGGTGCTTAGGGATGTGTTTTAAGGTGAATCTTGTAGAGTAGGGTTATAGGTTGGACTTGGTGATCCTGAGGGGCTTTGCCAACCTGCATGTTGCTGTGATTCTGTGAAATGTAAGGGGCAGAATATGTATCTAATGGCCTGTGTGCCTAAAGTGATTTAGCAAGCAGAGTACTCCCTCAAAATTGAATCTTAATCATATTGCAACTCTCAACAACAGCCTAGCCTGAAAGAAAATCTGGATCCTCATGAGAACTGAGGCATGCATTAGCATGTATGTATTTTTCTCTCTTTTTAATTTAATTTTTCCTAATGAGTTTTTTTTTTTCAAAATACCATTGCATATCCACAATCAGAAAGTTATTAGATAGACAAGCCTTCTTTAAGCTCCTGTTTGCTGCACTGACTTAAAGTGAGTGAAGCTTTCTTTTCACTTTGGGCAGCTAACGATGAATTTGATTCTCTGAAGAAGAAAACCATAAACTCATAGCAATGTTTTGGTTGGAAAAAATCTCTCATAGACTCACAGAAGTGTTTTGGTTGGAAAAAATCTCTAAGATTGAGTCCCTCATTGACTCCACTGACACCACCATGGCCTTTAAACCATGTCCTGAAGTGCCACGTCTACAGGTTTTTTGAACACCTCCAAGGACACCTCCAAGGTGGCTCCACCACCTCCCTGGGCAGCCTATTCCAATGCCTGATCACTTTTTCAGTAAAGAAAATTTTCCTAATAGCCAACCATTGTGATGCAAAATGGTCCAACTGGTCTAACAATTGCATCAATTTTTACTGTTCTAGAATGTGCATTTAGACCCTGTAATCTATAATCAGGTTCAGCTTGGAATTCAGCTACTGTCTTTGGCCATGTGTCTAAACACATACTGGAAAGCAAGCAGTTAATATCAGATGCCAAGATATATGTCTTCCAGGTGGGGTGTGTGTGATGCTGTTCTAAGCACAATAGTGCATGCAAAAGAGGTATAAACATGAGAGACAGAAGAACTTGTACTTTCTGTCTTCATTGTATATGGAACATCAGTGGGAGGCCATCTCTACAGAAAAGAGAGCTGGGAAACATGATGATACTTTGGACTTTGTCACGTGTGCTGCATAAATGACAGATTAGTCCAAGCAGTATCTTGCTTGAAGAGCCTAGGCCTGTACAACTGCTGGAAGGCTGAGCAAGATTTGGGCTCATAGATATGTACATGAAAGCCTTGAGTGTTTTAAACATCCTGTCCTGGAGGGTGCAACAGGTCATGAAGGGAGCAGAGATACAGTGATCCTGATGGGTGCATCGATCATCATCTCTGTCATTATGTCAGAAACAGACTGATGTTGTGATATTCTTTGCTGGTTTTAAGTCTGCAAGAATGGAAGAAAACTACATCACAAACAAGTCCTTTGTGGTTTTGTTTGTTTGGTTTTACTTGTATTCCTGTTTTCCCCAAGAAATACTGAATTCCTTACCCTAACAAGAGCTTTCCCTTATTGAACAGAGAAAAAATTGGCTTCTTTATGACCTTCAAGGGAACCACAGCTATTGAACAGGACTCTTAAATTTTTTTTTAGTTTTATTTTCTTTTTAATTAAAAAAAAATTATTAGGAAATATCTCAAATATTGCCATAAAGGGCATCTGGACAGCAGTATCTGCTGGTTTGTTTTTTTTTTAGGTAGAGAGAAATGCCTTTAGACTGCTCTCAACTGATGCCAAAAATCAAGTCAAGAACTCCTATTATATCAGTGCATGTAGTGCTGCAACTGAAGACAAAGGTTGTTCAGGGCACATATTTAAAAAAGAATTATTGAGAGATTTTAGTTTGTTTGTTTGAATTATTTACTCTGAGGTCTGCATGTTGCAGCTTAGGCAGCATGTCTTTAGGTGCAGAATAATATCCCAAGGAAATGAGTGGGAGGGTGCTACAAAAGGGTATCAATGGAAAAGGAGATAAAAGAAGAACAGGTTGCCCAGGGAAGTTGTGGATGCTCCCACCCTGGAGGTGTTCAAGGCCAGGTTGGATGAGGCCTCGAGTGACCTGTACTAGTGGGAGGTGTCCCTGCCTATGGCAGGGGGTTGGAACTGGATGATCCTTGAGGTCCCTTCCAACCTTACCATTCTATGAAGTTAGTGTCATGAATATATAGGAAAGAGGTGGGAAAATTAATGAGGAGTTAGAAATTTCTGAGATGAAGGTTGAAATTTCTTCCTTCAGGCATTTTCGAGTTGTGAATGCATAAACATTTCGTATAGAACATAAGGGAGAAACGAATCTTGTATTTCCACTTGCATAAGTTAAAACCTTTTGAGTTTATAGGAAAGGAAAGAAGAAGAGGGGGGGAAGGGGGAAAGGAGAAAGGAAAGCGGAAAGCCAAATAGCAAATTTGTCTGAAGCATTTACATTCAAAAGAAATACTTTGTTGTTGCTGTTTTGTTTTGCTATTTTAGAAGGAGTTGCAATTAACAGAAGGGGAATCTGAATGGAAAGCAGAATGCCACCTTTGCAGATAATCAACTGTGCATGCACACAGAGAGTAGATATTCCGTGTACGAGAGTCCCTTAATTTAAATGTAAGGAACATGATTTATTTTATCCTTATGCTTAAATTAACTGTATCATTTCAAATGCATAATGTACATATGCTATAATACTGGGGATGCTACCATCAGAGTGCTTTTTAAATGTATGCCACTGTTTAGTCTGCTCACTAGATTGATGTATGACAGGTAATCAGGCTGCTGAGTATTATTGAAAGCTGACAAAATCGCTGGACTTGCACCAGAAAGAAATAATTAATTCTTTCCCCAAAGCAAAGATTGCTGTTAACCATTCCAGAATGGTAACTGTTAAAGCATTCAGTCTCAGAGATACTCTAATGAAGACAGAAGGTTTATATAGGTTTGGCTGGTCCCCATGGTAACAGCCTTTCTACTGGGTTACCATAGGAATCGTCAAAGCCTTCGTAAGCCTCCCTTAATAGAGCATATATGCTTTCCAGGCAGACTGGAATATCTGCTGGAGGATACACCTCCTGTTGTTAAATATAAATATAAACAGATTTTGTTTTGGAGTGGTACTCCTCTGTGTTTAACTAGCTGTGTTACTCTTTACGTTAGAGTTACATTAAACATTGGAGTCACCTATGAACAGGGAACTGTGTGAGAGCCGCACGGGTTTATGAACGAGACAACCCTCAAGCGTTTGTACCTGACCTGGAGGGAACTGCCAGCAAAAACACTGCTCTGTACAGCACTCCTGGCACAGGCCAGACCTTGCCATTTCACCTTCCCAGGGACCTTACAGAGTTTTAGTCAGTCTGAAGCTTTGCTGGACAAAAGTTACACAACAGGAAACAAACAAGGCAGGAATGGAACCAAAGGAAACAAAGAGAAACTCCAGCTGAATGAAAAAAAGCAGAATGCAAGCCAGTCGGTGGCTTCAGCTCTGTAAGACTCTCAAGACAGTTGTTTTGCATTTCTGAGTAATGCTCCTTGAAACTCTTACCTGGGCAGGGGAGTAGTAGTTCCTTGGATAACTGTTCAGGAATTGTAGCTTCACATGCTTGATCCTGAGGCTGTAAGAACAGGGTAGAGCAGCGGTGTACCACAGGTTGTGAGGGAACCGCGCACCTACTTGCTGCTCTTGTCATCACAGGCTTCATTTTATTCAAAAGACCTTTACAAATAAAGAATTTTAATATAATTTTGATTCCCTTTAAGCTCCCAGGACTAACACAGTGTTCTTCATAGAGGAATGACATTAATAAGATGACTTGTTAAGGAAATCTTGCCAAGATCTTCAGGGCTTGTTATTTTTCCAAACAAATGCTAGCTACATGGCTTTCTACTGTAAAGCTGACAGCATCAGCATGCTTTTATAGTCTGCTTTCCAGCTGGCTGTATTTCATTGTACAGTTTGGTCCTATAAATCAGTCGAGCTGAATTGAAGGACATGGTCTTACAGGATGACACTAGAAGACAATTTGGCCCTTGAGCTCCAGTTACCAAGATACCAGCTTCTGCACATGTAAAGATCTCTACAAAAACAGTGGGACTACTTGCATGCTTTGGTTAGGCATGTGCTTCCTTGTCTTACCAGAAAAAAATACTTTTCTGATTGGAGAAAACAAAGTTTTTTGGAATTACCCCAAAATGTGTTTGTTTTAAACTGCAGATAGGAAAATTGCTCCATATTCTGGTAAGTTTACACATATTATTTCTTTCCAGAACTGGTAAAAAGTAATATATATTTTCCAGGAAAATATTTGAATGAGGCTACAAATTTAATTGATTTCCCAAGCAACAGAGATGTCTTTATTAAGGGCATTTTTGGACATTCTAGCTGAAATATGACCTCTCTAGTTACCTATAAGCAGGCAGTGAGGATCTGAGGATAGCAGTTGTCCAAGAGTGATTGAGGAGATAGAGATCTATTTGCAAGGAAAGAGAGTGAGAAAAAAAAAAAGATTTGTAGAAGATTAAAGAAGGTATTCTTCTGTATATTGATAATTTAAGGGCTGCTTTAACTGCCCTCAGCTAGTTATGAGTTGCTGTTAAACAGAAGCTGAGCCCACAGTTTTGGTTTCATTGTAGGAACTGATAGAAGTCACAAAGCTGGTATGTGGAGCAACAAAAGAGGCAGGATTATGTGAAGTATAACCATATGAGTGCTCCTCAGTGTGTTCTCCCACTACAAATATAGCATGCTTACTGTTTTTGGAGGTCTGACTTCCCTGGTCATGCATTGTCTTGCCAGAGTAGATTGGCCCATGCCAACCTCATGGACTTCAATGAGACTGAGTGCAAGGTCCTGCACCTTCGCAGGGGTGCACAAATAGTAAAAATACAAGCTGGGTGATGAGTGGATTGAGAGCAGTCCTGCAGAGGATTACTTGAGTGTGCTGCTTGGTGAGGTCCTTGACAGGGGCTGGCAATGTGTGCTGGCAGCCCCAAAATCCAACTTCACCAAAAGATGCATTGCCAGCAGGTCAGGGTTGGTGATTCTGCCCCTCTAACCAGTGTAGAGCAGTGTACTGTAGAGCAGTGTACTGGAGTCTCTTTGGCTTCTGTTGCTCCCAATGGAAGACCAGTGTACCGGAGTCTCTTTGGCTTCTGCTGCTCCCTGTTCTGCTCAGGCTAAGGGCTGAGGTGACAGAGTGATGCCATGACAGAATACAGGTTGCTCAGAAGCACACACATGGAAGGTGAGGATGGGAAGTTGCTCTTTCTGTGCGGTTCTGCCTTGAGGTGGATTATGACCTAGTCAGGAGTTGAAGGTTTAGGATTAGAAGGCAAAGATTGGTGAGCAGTTTGGCAGTGAGTGGCTGCTGTGGGCCACCTGTCAGGAAGGTCATGAAGTACTTCAGTACATGATGCTTTCTTCAGACAACAGCAAGAAGCTTCATATTCACAGGCCATGTTGCCCACACTGGAGCTTAAGTCACAGCAATATCTCCTGGAGGGACAACAGAGAAGGGCATAAATGATCCAGGATGTTTTGAGCTCGTTAATGACAGCTCTCTAACATTGGTGACTGAGGAGATGACAAGGAGAGGGACTCTCCTATTCCTTGTGCTTATGAACAAGAAAGAACCAACTGAGAATGCGAAGCCCATGGGTAGCTCCTTCTCAGTGGTACCCAGTGAAAAGAGGCAATGAGCACAAGTTGTCATGTAAGAAAATGCTTTCAGTTTTCCTCCCCCCTGCTCCCTCCCTGCTGTGAGGATGGTCAAACAGTGGAACAGAAAGGTTGTGGAGTCTCAGTATTTGAATATATACAAAAATCTAACTGGATATATCTGTGCTTTGAGCAGGACAGGTAGGCTCAGTCATTCTGTGATTCCAATTTTATAACTTGAGAGACATTAGAAAGACTCAGATGAGGATGGAGAAGAAAAGGAAAAATGGGGATTGTGTTGGATCCAGCACAGCAGTAGAAGAAAGCAGCTAGAATTTGAAAATTAAAGCACTGAGACAGCAAGATAGGGAAAAGAATGTCCTAGCCTGCTTCTCACCCTTTGCAAGCAATGAGGCATTAGCTAGGAGGTCTTTTCCAAAGGGAAATTTGGCATGCCTAGGCTGGAAGAAGGTAGCCCAGAGGCAATACTGTGCTGCTGTCTGTGTTGGATGCTGTCATCAGTGAGTGGCTCCTACCTCATTCATCATGTGTCATGTGTGCGACATGGAGTGCTGAGGCTTCATGTTCCTTCTGCTCCTTACTGCCCCTCTGCTGATCTTACAACCCTCTGCTGGTTGCTCATCATCACCTGCTAGCATTGCCCCTCTGACCTCAGCATCTGCTGGACTGCGGAGGCACTAAGTAGCCACACAAGGTGCAGCACTAGAGGAACTTAGTCCCTTTGTTTCTGTACATTGGCACACCTCTTTGGACTGCAATGGCAGTGCCTTTTTGCCATCTCAAAGGCTTTGCATTCTGTTGACATTGGCTGGATACATCAGGCCTGAGTTGGTTTAATGCTTATGGATACTTTTTAACTTGAGCGAGAACATGTCTTAACCACAGAAAAAGAAAAACCAGCTGAACATGATTACATCCCTGTTTGGAAACGCCTGGGCAACCATCCCTAGGGTAACAAGGAAAAGAGGTCACTGAAGAGACACTGCAACCTACAGGGTGAATGGGAGGAGTGTGTTGATACATCTGAAGCGTAGGAGCTGCTGACAAAGGAAACCGAAGGCTTTTTAAAGGACAGAGAAATGGTGTCAAGGAATTCTGGCTGCTGTGTCACAGGTACCTTTCTGGGAAAGCTTAAAGTACTGCCACGGGAAAGGGGCTCAGGGGGACACCAGCAGCTGTGACTTGCACGCCTGGGGGAAGTGATCAGCAGTTAAAGAAAACGTTTGGTGTTTTCCTTGTTGGCAGAGAAATGTGGATGCCAAGAAACAGGTAGAGATGCAGGGAAGTTTAAAGACTTGGAAAACTCAGCATGTGGAGAACAAGGGTAAGACTCTAACAGTCAAGACAGTAGCACAGAAGGGAGAATCAAAGGGAAGGGAGATCTAAGGTCTTTCTGGTTCATTTGATTTTGTTTGTCTAAGATATTTTAGAAGCCAAACAGCCTGTTGAGCAGCCTTGAGTGCAAATGTGCATAAGACTTTTCAGCTTCTTTGTGTGAGTACACTCATTCATGGACTTGCTTGGAATGCATCCTTGAAATCACGACTTCCTAATTCAGTTAATATCTATTTCTTAAAGTATTAATGAATTTCAAACAGAAAATACCAAGAAAGCAAAATCGTTGTGTACGCTGTGAAAGGGCAGTTAAGCCCTAGGCCAATCTCCAGTGTAAAGAAGCAGAGTATTATGGGTGCCAAAGGAGCTGTTGAATGGAACTGTGCCAGCAAAGACAGTGAAGAATTTACCCTGTACAGACAAAGATCATCTTTCTTTCTGCCCGCAGTTAGTCTGTTAGCAGCTTTCAAGATCACAGTAGCCACGAGGAAGAAATGATTTCAAAAGATCCCAGGAATGTTGAGTTGAAAGCAAGGAAGCGAATGTTTATGAGAAACATTTATGAAAATATTAACTTTTGGCAATGCAGGCATCCCTTTTAAGCTGAATGGGAGAGGCAGGGTTTAAAATCATTAGGACCCCTTAAAAATTCATGCCAAGATACAGCCTAATGAGAGCAAGGAAGCACTGAAAAATATTCTTGAGAGTATTGGTTGCATCCTAGTTTCACGTGTGTGGGGTAAATTAAAAAGATACTTAGGAATGATAAAGAAGACATAATCTGGAAAATATACCCACTCACAACTGTCAGCAGTTTATTTTGCTTTATTATTAATTGATCAAAAAATGAAGCTCTAGTGAAATATATTTTTTTTTTCTCTATGCTGGAAGTATTGACTGAGCAAGGAAAATTAAAATCAGAAGGAACAACATAATGAAAAGAGTCTAAATTCCCTGTCTGTAACAGGGACTGTTTACTTATGGACTGTGTAGATTTATTGTGCACGATGGTTGGAAAATGTCTTTTCCAGAGAAGGAAAATATTATTAAGAGCTGAGAAGATTCTGATGTTGTCATTTCAACCCCTGTCTTTTTTTTTTATTTTTAATCCTCTCTTCCAAGTTTTATAAATGTTGCTTTTCTTCATTTTTCTATCCTGATTCTTGTGGTGTGGCAAGAAAGGTTTTAGAGACCACACTGGACAAAGCAAGGATACTGTCAGTTATTAATTGTAAGGACAATATGAAGAAGTTGAGACTTTTTAGCTCTCATAGTTTGGAAAAGAGGAAAAAAAATAAAAAGGCCATGCTCTTTTGAGGGACTTTGTAACTTTTTATATGCACATGCCTATAATTTTCCAGGTGCATGCCTTTTTTTTGCCCTCAGCAGAACTGCCACATGTCTGATGCTGTGAGCCTGAGGATAGGCAGCAAAAACCCTTCCAAAGGCTACACCTTGTAGCAATCATTTTGCACTGTAACTTCTCACATGCTATAAAATGCTTGCTGTAAATATTTAGTTTCCTAACCCACTTAAGTTAAACTTTTAACTTAAATGTTTGAGAGTTCTATGCACTCATTCTACTTATCTTGATACTTCAGGACCTGTTCTGTGTGACATTGTGCTGTTAATCCTCATTTGTTAATCCTCAAACCCCTACTACAAAGGATTCTGTTGAGTTTCCCACCAACTAGGAAGCATTTAAAAGTGGTTTTTCATTTTAATAGGGAGTTTCACCATATGTTGTAGCCCTTGAGTATTTTGAATGATTCACCTAAAAACTGAGAAGAATGAGAAATCAGAGATCATTTTGGTGTCTAAAACTAATTATTTCTGAGTTTAGTGAGTACAGACTTGGAGATTGAAATTGCTATCTCCTACCTTCTGAGAAGACATCAATAAAATTATTGATTGATGTTAGGAGGAAGTGTTTGCAGTGAGGGTGGAGAGACACTGGCACAGGTTGCCCAGGGAGGTTGTGGCTGCTCCCTCCCTGGAGGGGTTCAAGGCCAGGTTGGAAGAGGCCTTGAGTGAGCTGTGCTAGTGGGAGGTGTCCCTGCCTATGGCAGGGGGTTGGAACTGGATGATCCTTGAGGTCCCTTCCAACCTTACCACTCTATGATTCTAAGAAAATTAATTTTTATTAGTGGTTTTGGTTCCATTCCAGGTAGAAGAATGTGAGTGAATGGAGGAAAAAGATCTAGAACTCAATGTTCTAAGCTAGCCTGATACATTGATCTGGCTGTCACCAGGCATTGCTAAATGTAACAATTCACTTCTTCAGTTTTCAGTTTGCCAGCACTAAAGCAGCACATTAAAAAGTCAGGTGCAGGTGTACTTAGTGCAGAATTATGAATTATGGAGCCAGCATAAGACATGCTTTGCTTCCATTTCCTGCTCAGGTTCAGTTGTGACTCTTTTTCTGCTCATCCCAGCTACAGTTCACTACCTGTAAATGTTATATAGCAAGTGTATGTTTCTTCAGTCTTGCAGCTTCTATGGGACTCTCCTTTCTGATCTGGTCATGTAACAATCTAAGGTTTACTAGTAACAGAGCATTTAAGAGCTAAGACAAGTGTGAAGTGAATGTACTTAGAGAGATTGTCTGTGAACAGTTACCATTCAGTTTGCAATAGTGTGCTGCAGGAACCACTGTGTCTAGGGTAAGGTCTTCACAGGTCATCCTATAGAGGGAGGTTGGGAGTGAAAAAGAAATTCTCTGAGCTTATGAATTCTCTGATGAGCTGGAGAGAAATGGAAGGCAGTGCTTTCCCCTCTATTTCTTAAACTTTATTAATCTAAAGTCATTAAAATAGACAATGCAATAAGTTTCAAAAGTATTCATTTTGAATACTGATGTAGACATAAAAATCAATAGTAGCAGATTGTATACATCATGGTAAATCCTATGTGATGCTCTGACATGGTTAGCTGAAGCCTGTAGAGCATCAACAAGCTCTCACAGTTAATTCCTACCACTCTGGTAACACACTGAGACAGTTTTAAACATTTTAAAACAAAATGGTTTATAACCACCCCATTAGCTCCATTATGGTTTCCCCCTACAGATTAGTTTTATTAGGTGATGAATATCCAAAATCTTCCATGGGAGCATGTGTGAGGGTTTGGGAGTTACCTGCCCCCCCCACTCTATGAAAATGCAGGTCCCTTATCTAAATGTTGCCTTCACCACGTTTGTGACCAGAGTCTAGCAAACTCCTATCACTCACATTATGCATTGAAATAGTCAAATGGATAGGTAGGAAGCTCATAACATGGGCATAAAGAAATACTTGTTTCTTTAATTATTAGAACCTTGTAAGACTCATGATAAAACTTATTTCTGGGCATTGCTTTCTGTGATGGTTTGGGAGTTCCCTACCCCCTCACTCTATGAAAATCCCCCAGACTAGCCTCAGCCAGCTGGAAGTTAAGGACTGAAGCTCTATTTACAGCTCAGCACAATGTACAAGCAGAGATATACACAACAGACAGGAATAGTTACAGAAATATACAAGTTAAAGGTAATACAGAAACACAATTCCCCTCCCAGCAATCGGAGTCCCCAGGAGGGGCTCCCAACCACCCTTCCACCTTCTTCCCACCCCTCTGTCTTACCCCAGGGTTTGCCTTACATGCAATTTTACATGAGTTTGAAGGATGGGCAAGGGTGGTTAGAAGCAGAGTGCTTAGTTAGGTTAGCAGAGAGATCCAGACCAAGCCAGCAGCTGGAGAGAATGAGACTCTGTGTATGTGTCTTATCTATATTTGTGTCCTTGTTCTTATCCATCTCAGCAAGCCTATGAGTGAAGCAGACATCACCATTGTTTGCTTTTCACAGCCTATAATCTATTTTTTTTTTAAATTAAAATATTTCAATTAGCATCAAACCAGCACACTTTCCAACTTCATTGAGTAGCTGATGCTGCAGAGCTTTCAGGCTTTTTCTGTGGGGACACACAGAAGGTTTGATTTGAAGAGGCAATGTGTTGCATTTTCTGTGCATTGTGACCTTCCAGCTCCCTGTTCTTGTTGAAGTTTTAAAGGATTGCCGGGAATATGTATGGGAGTGAAGAGGTTCACTACAGTGGGATGAAGGAAGTGAATGCAGGTTCTTGTTGCATTAGGTCTGACCAGCTCTAAATCTGTCCTCTAATTTGCCTACATGGTCAGTGTGTAGCATTCACACTTGTGTTTGGGTCTGTTCTCAAAGTGCTGGTCCTCAGCTCTGCTGTGTGTGGCTGCCACAAAGCCTCCTTTGAACTCCTGACACACAGCCAGCCAGGGGTTGATTTTGGACTGCTCTAGGTTATGGTATGAGCCTTTCTGGTGCACAACTGACCTGGAGCTGGGCAGTGTAAAGGCAGGAACAGTGACCTCAGTGAAGAGAAGAGTGGAGGGACAGCACAAGTATGGGGCCTCACAGGAGGCTACTGTTGTGGTAGAATCAGAGAGTCATTAAGGTTGGAAAAGACCTTTAAGACCATAGAGTCCAGCTGTAACCCTACTACCACTGAACTATATCCTGAAGCATCACATCTACACAATTTATGAACACCTCTAGGGATGGGGACTCCACCACCTCCCTGGGCAGCCTGTTCCAATGCCTCACTACTCTTCCAGTAAAGAATTTTTTTTCCTAATACCCAATTGTCCTGGGTTAACACAGCCCTCTTTTACAAGTTCCCCCCACCCCCCCTTCCACCACAGATGGGAGAAAAAGCAGCACAAAACCCCTCTGTGGGCTGAGATGAAAAGTTTTAATGGAAATGATCCAATACACGTTTACCTTAGAAAAGAACAGCAAAATGCAGAAGCAACAGCAGAAGATAGTGACCTCCCCCCACCCCCTAACCCACAACCAGCCCAACAGAAAGGGCCAACACCCCAAAACTCAGAAACCAGAAACAGCAACCTGAACAGGAAGCCTCTCTTGTTCCAATCTGAACTTCAAGCCCCATGATACTTTGCTCCAGCCCAGCACTTTCATTTTTAAGCTGGCTTGATGGTGGCACAGTACTGAAGATCCATAAGAGATTCAATTCAACCCATGACAGCAATCTAAATCTCTCCTGGCACATCATAAGCCTATTTCTTCTCAACCTATCCCTGGTTACTTGGGAGA
>VWYK01122703.1:0-10969 GCA_013399775.1 Semnornis frantzii
AGGCTGGATGAGGCTCAAGACAGTCTGATCTTGTGTGAGGAGTCTCTGCCCATGGCAGGGGAGTTTGAACTAGATGATCCTTGTGGTCTCTTCCAACCCTGACTGATTCTATAATTCTATGATTCTATCTTTTCTTCTAGTTTCTGTTCCATGTGTATCATCAGTCCATCCTGTAGAAGGCAGCCTACTTGGCACATAGGACTTCAACATGGTTGGTCAAATCAAGTAATCTTAGAGAGGTTAGGAAATGCACAGCCATTTGGTACTGGTAATCTGTTATGGCCAGCTCCAAGGGGAATATATTGTGCTGTGGCAGTGTCCTAACAACCATTTCCTTGTGCCCTAGAAGACAGACAGACTGCCAGAGCACTGCTTATACCTTGCAGTTCCACATCTGATGATATTCTGAGCTGTTTCTGTAAGACGTCCTCCTCCTCCAAGTTCCTAGTAACTTCCTAAGTATTCAGACATCCTGGAAAGATCTGGATTGCAAAGGACCTCTCGAAGCCTCTGCTCCAAACCACTGCTGACAGCAGGATCAATTTCAAAGCTAAAGTGGGTTGCTCAGGGCTGTGCTCATTTGAACTTAGAGTATTTCCCAGTGTGGAGATCCCACAGCACCTCTGGGAACTTGTTCCACTGCTGCACCACTCTTGGTATTGGAGGATAGGTGGAAGAAGGGTGAGAATTCCCTTTATTGCAGCTTGTGTCCATTGCTTCTTGTCCTTTCACTCAGCCCACATGCAGAATGTGTCTGTCTTGTCTGCAACTCCTCTCCCTTTTCATTTCATAGAGGAGAATCACAGAATCACAGATCCTTAGAGGTTGGAAGGGACCTCCAGACATCATCAAGTCCAACCTCCTTGACAAGCAGAATCCCTAAGTGTAGTTTGCATAGGAATGCATCCAGGCAGATTTTGATAGCCTCCAGAGAAAGAGACTCCCCAACGCCTCTAGGCAGCCTGTTCCAGGGCTCTATCACCCTCACTGTAGAGAAGTTTCTCCTCATGTTCCAGTTTGTATCCATTATTCCTTGTCTTATTGCTGCTGACCACCAAAAAGAGATTGGCCCCAGCCACTTGACACCCACCCCTCAGATATTTGTACACATNCCACCAGCACTCCAAGGTCTTTCTCCATGGAGCTGCTTTCCAGCAGGGCAACACCCAACCTGTACTGGTGCCTGCTGTTTTTCCTCCTCAGATGCAGGACCCTGCATTTGTCCTTACTGAACTTCATGAGGTTTGCCTTTGTCCAGCTCTCAGCCTGTTTAGGTCTCGTTGGATGGCAGCACAGCCTGATGGGTGTCAGCCACACCCCACAGTTTGGTATTATAAGCGAACTTGCTGAGGGTGCACCCAATGCCCTCATCCAGGTCATTGATAAAGATGTTGAACAAAACTGGACCCAGTACTGATCCCTGGGGAACACCATTGCAATTAGGTCTCCAACAAAGCTTCTCTGCTTCAAGATGAAGAAGCCCAGCACCCTCAGCTTCTTCCAGTATATCATGTGCTCCAGCTTCCTATCCTTTTAGCTGTTCTCCATTGGACTCACTCCAGTTAGTTGATGCCTTTCTTGAAGAGTGAGGCCCAAAACTTGGCTCATCACTCCAGAGCTGACTGAGCACTGAGCAGAGAATGATGATTTCCTCTGCGATTCTGGCTATGATTTTGATATCACATTTCAGTGTTCAGCTGGCTCTCCTTGCTGACTCACGTTCCACTTGTCCATCAGGAATCTCAGGCTTTTCCTCACAGAGCTGCTCGCTAACCAGTCAGCACCTAGCCTGCACAGTCACGTGAGGTTGTTCTATTCTAAAACTTCACATTTGTCTTTGGTGAGCTTAATGAGGTTGTGGCCAACCTTATCTATGAGCTCATGAAACTCTAAGTTATGTTCATGGTTCAGTAAGTTCCGAGGCTTAATACAGCAAGAACTGGATGAAGTGTCATATCACTGTCATTAAAAATGTTGGGATGGATGTACATGAAAATAAAGCAAGCGTAGACTTCCAATCCACATTAAAACATTGCCCAAAGATCCCAGACAACTTACAGGCTATATTATGCTTCGCTGTTGCCCAAAAACACTGACAGAGATTGTCCAGTTCAGATTTCAATAATATGCAGATGGGATCTGCATACTCCTCATTTGAAATTTCCCTGGTGGTGGGAAGTGCACAACCACAAGGTCAGTACCCAAAAGCTAGTTTCCTGGGACTGCTGAGGATAGTGCCATGTAGCACATCACCATCATACCTGAAAGCTGATCTAAACTCGAATGATGACCTCTTCTTTGCATCCTTATCTACTGTCTGTTGGCTGTGCTCTAGACTTCCAGGCTCTCTGGCCCTCACAGCTGAAGGGATGCTTGATGCCTCCTAACTAGAGGGAGCAGTTGCAACAAAGCTTCAGCCAGCCGTGGGTCAAGGATAGTTGTCAAAACTTCTTACAAAATTCTAGAACTAATGGGGAAAAAAACCAAAACCCAACACAACAGATTTTCATTATGCTCCTGCAGAATATTTTGATATAATGAAATTTGTATTTTCTTCTGGAAAACTGTTCTGCTAACACAAGTAATCAACAGAAGATATTGTGAATCATTAAGAAAATTTACAACCTGAGCACTACCTTTTGAGAGGTTTCACATGGGTGATAGCATCAAATCTAAATCTGTCAAGAACGCAAGGGAAAAGACAAATCTCTTGTGTAACCCAAGCACTTAGGCAGTGCAAAACTGCCATAGAGGCATAGCAGCAAGCCCTCTGCTTTCTGAATGTTTCCTTAGGTCTTGCAAGTATTTTAGAATGACCCCCAAAAATGTATATCCCTTTTGGTAACTGGTGGACTCCACCAGTTAGCTGACAAGAGTCCCCACTCTGAAAATGCATAGATTCATAGACTGGTTTGGGTTGGGAGGGACCTCAAAGATCATCTAGTTCCAACTCCCTGCCATAGGCAGGGACACCTCCCACTAGAACAGATTACTCAAAGCCTTATCCAACCTGGCACTGAACACCTTCAGGGAACTTCGGGAGAACCTTTCCATAGGGAGAAGAGGTACTGGGAAGGTAGTTAAAATACTTTGGAAAGACCAAACAGACCCAAGGGGGTCACTGCCACTGGAGCACTGTGTGATGGGCAGTTTCCGTCCCCAGGAGCCACATGGGTTGGCTGCCTGTGAGCAACAGGAAAGCTGCCAGGAACCTCTGGTCTAATTATTGAGAATTATTGAGGCTGGAATAGACCTCCGAGATCATCAAGTCCAGCCTATGACCCAACACCACCACATCTACCAGACCATATCAGTAAGTGCCATATCCAGTCTTTTCTTAAACACCTCCAGGGATGGCAGCTCTGCTGCCTTCCTGCTCAATGGCAGCTGCTCAATGAAGTGCTGCTGCCACTGAGCAATTCCACTGGGAAATGGGACAGGACACAGCAGAGAATGACTGGAATTGCTGGGAGAGGGTGTGAAGGGAAAACCAAGGATAAGCCAAACCATGGGCAGCATCTGGAGGTCTCCTTTTATAAACATAGCCACCAAGGTCATGCAGCATGAGAGCTACGCCTGTGAAGTTCCCTGCTCATGTGAGGTTTGGAGGCACTTGTTAGTGCTAAGGAATGGAATTTCTTTCTTTTTCCACAGAATCTTTCACCACTGAGATTTGGCTTGGGGCTGGTCATTCATCTGTGCTGCATCCATTTGAGAGCACACAGATTTTTGCCATCTCCCTTGACTCACAGTGGTAGCTGACCCAGCATCTAGTGGGTGGCAGGGGTATGGTAGGCGGTTGTGTTCATAACAGAAGAACAAAAGGAGAGGTCTTTAAAGGATATGCTAAGTGAAGTCTCTAGGGAGCAGATTTCTTCACTGTAGTTTGTCACAATCCAGAATTCTTCAGCTGGAAAACGTATCTGTTTTTTGTGGAATTGAAATTACACATTTCAGTGACACAGTTTGAATCCTGAGCCTTATCCAGCTATGAAGTTCCTTCACATGCTCAAACATAGCACAGATCTTCTCTACCATGAAGAACTGATCCGAAACTTTCTAAGGGTCCTGCTTTGGAGAGTTGCCAGTAAGTACTGAGGGAACCTTCTGCCTTTTTCCCTTGAAATAGGCCACAAAGTTTACCCTAGAGCTATGCAAAGTAGAATCCAGAGAGCTCCAAGCATTGAGGCTGGGTGGAAGTAAGGCAAATTTCTGCTTATGTTTTTGCAGAAGTTTTGGATCCTGTATTTTCAAAGCCAACATTTCTTTTTGTTGGAAGTGCGGTTCCTTGGAAAACACTAAGGCACCTTTCTTCTCACTGTTTCTTCTGCAGAGAAGGTCAACCTTCCAACCTTCAAGAAACTCTAGCTCAACTGGCACAGAACTGCCTGTCTGGAATGCTGCAGGCTCAAGTGTTTACATGGGTAAAAACTAATTTGGCAAAAATCAATAAATCCTTCTTAGGTTTCCCAGCCCCATTGACAATCAATTGTGGTGTCCTTGCCTGTAGAACTCAGGATGCACTTCATTCAAGCTAGCAGAAACCAGCTCTCACTATACTCCAGAAGGGGCTCAGGTAGGTAGGTGCTCATTTGTATATTTCCAAACATTCCTGACCCTATAGCCTTACTTTCAAAGCTGATACTCACCCAATATTCCCACTTCAGACGAAACCAGATTTTTTCCTGCCCTTTTTCTTCTTTAAGCACTTAAATACCTGGACACAATATGCCAGATGTGGCCTCACCAGGGCAGCTTAGAGGGGGAGAACCTCTCTCAACCTACTAACCACAGCCCTTCTAATGCACCCCAGAATGGCACTGACCTTCTTGGCCACAAGAGCACATTGCTGGCTCATGGTCAGCCATGGTGGCTGTAGGCCTGCAGGCTGTGTGGACTCTCTGCGTGTGAGGCATTATCATAAACACTTCATTGGCAGCTACTGTAAAGCAGAGCTGGGAAATGCTTGCACAGGATTTTCTTCATTATATCTATCAGACAAAATTGCTGAATCTTTCCTGAGGTGCTGAATCTTTTCTTCAGATGATGAAATCACTGGAGCTAAACAAAGGTAATGCCAGAATAGCCATATTTTGACTAAAAACAAAGAAGGAAGCCAGTGAAGGCTTTATTCAATCTACACTGTAGATTAACATGTTTTTGTGTTTGTTTTTTTCTCCTGAGGACCAAATATTTACTGTGTGTGTAATATTTAGTGTTCTACATAGTACAGCACTCTGAATGTGAAAAGCAAGAAATTTTGTACACTGACACCACTATCAGTTGACCAGGAACGTGTAGTACCTGCAGACAGACCCATCCCAGGTCAGCATAATATTAATATTATACTACTTGTACAACGCTTTCGAGTGTGGAATATCAAAGGGGCATCACAGCTATAAAAGAACATTATTTCCAGAAGCAGGTTTCCCATGAACTCAAACAATTATTTCTTTGACCAGAGAACATAGAGGCTACTTTTCATGTCAGCCAAAACAACCTGAAGGACTGAGAAGTGAGAACATTCAAGAACCACAGAACTTTAGAGGTTGGAAGGGACCTCCAGAGATCATCCAGTCCAAGCTCCCTGCCAAAGCAGGATCCCCTAGGATAGTTTGCACAGGAATGCATCCAGGCAGATTTTGAAAGCCTCCAGAGATGGAGACTCCACAACCTCTCTGGGCAGCCTGTTCCAGGGCTCTGACACCCTCACTGTAGAGAAGTGTCTCCTCATGTTGAGGTGAAACCTTCTGTGTTCCAGTTTGTATCCATTGCTCCTTGTCCTATTGGTGCTGACCACCAAAAAGAGATTTGGCCCCAGTGGAAGAATAGAAAAAGCAATGGGAGTTGTCCAGGAGGAACTGCTTATTGGAGAGAGGCTACCAAGGCTTGTCCATTCTGCAGACCACAGACTTGTGGCAGTGAAAACCAGCAGCATCTTGTCTACATTACAAAGGATATTGGCCAGCAGTTTGGAGTGGATCATCCTTCCTTTCTCCTCACAACTGGTACGGGTACAGACATGCCTCCTTGCCTCATCCCACCCCCATGGTGGGCTTTGCATGGTATGGTGATTGGAAACACATTTGATGCTACATTACTTGGGATTCCCAGGATCTGAAGTGACCTAACATTGACCATACCTTCTTTATAGCATTAGTTCTAATAAAAACAGATTTAAATTATATTTTACAGAATTTCAGTGTATTTCATAACAGGACCACAAAACCCCAGCACCTCCCATTGTGGAACAAATGGTAAAGATGAATTTTCAGTACTGTGTTCTGGGCTCCTTGTACAAGAGAGGAGTAAACTTAGTGTATGGAGTAAGTGGAGCCCAAGGGGACAAAGATGGTTAAGAGAAATCCCTGCCTGAAGAATTGAAAACTTGAGCTGGGGTGTCTTACCACTGCTGATCCCCAAGGATCAGTACTGGGTCCAGTTTTGTTCAACATCTTTATCAATGACCTGGATGAGGGCATTGGGTGCACCCTCAGCAAGTTCGCTTATAATACCAAACTGTGGGGTGTGGCTGACACCCATCAGGCTGTGCTGCCATCCAACGAGACCTAAACAGGCTGAGAGCTGGACAAAGGCAAACCTCATGAAGTTCAGTAAGGACAAATGCAGGGTCCTGCATCTGAGGAGGAAAAACAGCAGGCACCAGTACAGGTTGGGTGTTGCCCTGCTGGAAAGCAGCTCCATGGAGAAAGACCTTGGAGTGCTGGTGGACAGCAAGTTCTGCATGGGACAGCAATGTGCCCTTGTAGCCAAGAAGAACCAATGGCTTGTGGGGTGCATCAGGAAAAGTGTGTCCAGCAGGGCTTCGGAGGTTCTTCTCCCCTTTTACTTTGCCCTAGTGAGATCACACCTGGAATATCGTGTCCAGTTTTGGGCTTCCCAGTCTGGGAGAGACAAGGACCTGCTGGGGAGAGTCCAGTGGAGAGCCATGAGGATGCTTGGGGGACTTGAGCATCTCTCCTATGGAGTGAGACTGAGAGCCCTGGGGCTGTTTAGTCTGCAGAAGAGAAGGCTGAGAGGAGATCTGATCGATGTGTACAAATATCTGAGGGGTGGGTGTCAAGTGGCTGGGGCCAATCTCTTTTTGGTGGTCAGCAGCAATAAGACAAGGAATAATGGATACAAACTGGAACATGAGGAGAAACTTCTCTACAGTGAGGGTGATAGAGCCCTGGAACAGGCTGCCCAGAGAGGCTGTGGAGTCTCCTTCTCTGGAAACTTTCAAAACCCACCTGGGTGCATTCTTGTGCAGACTACGCTACAGGATCCTGCTTTGGCAGGGAGGTTGGACTTGATGATGTCTGGAAGTCCCTTCCAACCTCTAAGGTTCTATGATTCTGTGATCTCTATGCACATATGTCTGATGGCAGGTCATAAAGAAGACAGAACCAGACTCTTCTTAACAATGGTATGTGACTGGACAATAGGCAAGGGGATCAAACTGAAATACAGTTCTATCTGAAGGTAAGAAAAAAACTAGGAGGGTGAAAAAACACTGGTATAGTTTTCCCAGAGAATCTGTGGAGTTTCCATCCCTAAGAAATATTTAAATTCCAGACAGACATAGTCCCGGGTAACCTGCTGCAGTTTAAGCTGCCTCGAGAAAGATTGGATTTTCAACCTCAGCCATTCTGTGTTATTTGAACTTGCTGTTGGTGACGTAGCAGCACAAAGCAGTGCAGAAAAAGACAAGAATGGGATCCTAACAAGGCCACAGAGGGTTCTGGTGAAATGTAAAACTGACTTCAGCCACACTGTCCAGTGAAATGTCTGCCTGTGAACTCAAGTTGCTCTGGGAATACAAGCTGGGAAGGAATTTAAGCGCCAAGAAGTCTCAGTGTTTCCTTTCTGGACAAAGCATTCTTTAGATCCCCCTTAGTGTATCATGAGACCAGGTTGAATTGAACGGTCAGAGAACAGAGGCTTTTAGAAAGGTGCTGGGCATACTGTCACAGAAGCAGAGTCCACCGCATGGTCCATGCCATGATGAGAGCAACAAAAAAGTACTTACAGAAATCAAGAACAACAAAAGAAGCAAGGTGCTTTTTTGTATCAGCAGGCAGCATGAAGCATAGTTTGGGACAGTCTGTCTGGGTAGGCAAACCAGAGACTGAGAGATGAAAGCAGCAGCTGCAGAAACAAACTGGTGAAATAAATAGCTACAAGCAGATATTTAAAGCTTGAAAAGTATTCAAGGATTAAGTGGCAGCACTTTTAATAAAAGTAGGTAAATCTTATCAAAACCCAGTGGCACTGCTGTAGAACAGGAAATATCTAATACTCTGTTTAACTTTCTGGCAAGGTGAAACATGCCCTAGACTTCCGTGATTGGATTGCATTTTAATTAGCAACTAGTGTTAAAGTTTTACCTGAAAGAATTTTATTAAGTCTTGCTAAATATCCTGTGTTTATTCAGCTGTCTGAACTGAAGGGTTTAACTGCAGCAGGAATAATGGTGGGAGTTGTAAAAGCATCTGCCCGAAAGTCCAATAAACGCCCACCAAAGGAGTCCAGAGCTACACCCATACTTCATACATGATAGGGAGGTGTCGCTCCCTCTTCTTATCCTGAGAAAACCACAATCTGACAGCAGCTTTGAGCCCTGCAAACTAATGATGGTTCACATACCAGCAGAACATGGCAGGAGGTTCCACATGAACATAAGGGGAAATTTTTTCACTGTGAGCAGTTGCAGAGCATTTGAAGGGTGAGCCCAGAGATGTTGTGGAGCCTCTTTCTCTGCAGACATTCCAAACCCACCTAGATGCATTCCTGTGTGACTTACTCTAGGTGATCCTACTCTGGCAGAGAGGTTGGACTGAATGATCTTTTGAGAGCACTTCCATCCCAGACCATCCTATGATTCTATGTTAAGGAATGGGACAATTTAATAACATTTCAATAGATGAAGTATTGATTCCACAAACTGACAATTTGGTAAACTGTTGCTTGTTTCTTTCAAGTCAGTATGAGCAAAATAATATGTACTTTATGTACTTTAAAAATGCATTTTAATGTTGAATTTTAAGGTTAACTACAGTTATGACTTATGCTCAGGACAATACAAATGCATTTCCCAAGAGAATCATAGAATAGTTCGGGCTGGAAGGGACTTCCCAAGTTCATTTACTTCAGCCCCCTCTGCAGTAATCAGGGACGTCCTCCACTAGATCAGGTTATTCAGAGCCTTGTCCAGCCTGACCTTGAGTATCTCCAGGGATGGGGCCTCAGCTACTTCCTTGGGCAACCAGTTGGAGTGTTCCACTAACCTTCTGGTAAAGAACCTCTTCATCCAATCTAAATCTTCTCTTCTCTCATTTCAAACCATTGCCCTCATCCTGTCCCTGCAGGCCTTTGCAAACAGTCCCTCTTGCAGCCTTCTTGCAGCCACCTTCAGCTACTGTTAGGCTGCTCTTAGGTCTGCCTGGAGCCTTCTCTTCTCCAGGCTGAACAACCCCAGCTCCCTCAGCCTGTTCTCACAGCAGAGGTTGTTCCAGGCCCCTGACCATATTCATAGCCCTCTTCTGGACCTGCTCCATTAGGCCCATGTCCTTCCTGTGTTGAGGGCTCCAGAGCTGGATGCAGCACTGCAAGTGAGGTCTCAGCAGAACAGAGAAAGTGGCAGAGTCCTATCTATCTCTGGCCACATTGCTTTTGATGCAGGCCAGGCTGCCATTGGCCTTCTGAGCTGCAAGTGCACACTGCTGGCTCCTCTCCAGCTTCTCATCCACCACCCAATTTTATTTGGGGGGTAATTTCTCAAACCCACCACAACCCCCAAGTTATTTTCTGCAGGGCTGCTCCCATTTTCATCATCCTGTACCAATATGTAGGATATGGCCTAGATGTAGTAGCCTTCTCATATCTGAGGGGGGCCTACAGGAGAGCTGAGGAGGGATTATTTACAAGGTCTTGTAGTGACCGGAAGAGGAGTAATGGGTTTAAACTGGCAGAGAGGAGATTCAAACTAGATGTTAGAAAGAAGCTCTTTACAGTGAGGGTGGTGAGACACTGGAACAGGTTGCGCAGGGAGGTTGCGGATGCTCCCTCCCTGAAGGTGTTCAAGGCCAGGTTGGATGAGGTCTTGAGTGACCTTTACTAGTGGGAGATGTCCCCGCCTATGGCAGGGGCTTGAAACTGAATGATCTTTGAGGTCCCTAAACCATTCTATGATTCCACAATATAGAGGCATGTATCTGACTTAACTGCAGGACCTTACACTTTGCCTTATTGAATTTCATGAGATTTTCCTCAGTACACCTCTCCAGCCTGTCCGTGTGGCTTTGAATGGTATCTCTTCCTTTAGACTTATCAACCACACAACTCAGCCATAAATGTACTTCGAGATCTGTAGAACCAGGCAGCTACCCTAGAACTCACATCCTGATGTTTCCTGTCTTTGTTTATCCCACAGCAGCAGGTGCATGCACCATCATCATCTTGTTCTGAAGGCTTTTTCCTTGCAGGCCCAAAGGCACGTTTTTAATTAGGTGGTGCTAACCACAGACATTTAATGAACCGTGATTACCTGAGCTTTAATGTCTTGTGCAGATTCTTCTAAAAGGAGCCCACACCTTCAGGGAGAAAATCAACCCTCAAGATGTTTTTTCTAAGTTATAACCAGAATAATTTTTTTTTTCCTCTGAAAGAGCAGCAAACCCTGTCACAGTGTGACATAAGTAACAAACTGTGAATCTAATTAAGTATGTAATTATACAGCAGATTGCAGCACAGTATGCTATTGCTTAAATAAACTGACTTGCCTGCCAGAAGCATGGCAGTCCTAGAAACACCGTACTTGGGGTGGACTGAGCTGAACACATTAGGGACCACTTCCAGGAGAGGTGAAGATGGAGCCAGGCTCAGTTCATCCAGGCTAGTTGCACCTGCATGCATACAACAACCACCAAAAAAAAAAAAAAAAAAAAAAAAAAAAAAGGGGCAGGCA
>VWYK01122704.1:0-30087 GCA_013399775.1 Semnornis frantzii
GTTGGAAGGGACCCTTCAAAGTTCATCCAGTCTAATCCCGCAATCAGCAGGGACATCTGCAACTTGACCAGGTTGCTCAGATCCCCAAACAACCTGACCTGGAATGGTGCCAAGAACAGGGCAGCTGCCACCTCTCTGAGCAACCTGGGACAGTGTTCCACCAACCTCACTCTAAAAAACATCTTCCTTGTATCGAGTCTGAATCTCCCTTCCTCTTAATTCCAAGCCTTCCCCCTTTGTCCTGTCACAATAGGCCCTGCTAAAATGTCTGTCCCCATCTTTCTTATCAGTTGTTTAAGCACTGAAAGGCCATCAGAAGGTCTCCCTGGAGCCTTCTCTTCTCCAGGCCAAACTCTCTTAGCCTGGCCTTACAGCAGAGGGCTTCCCATCGTTGCTGTGGCCTCCTCTGGCCTCACTCCAACATGTCCACATCTTTCCTATGCTGAGGACTCCAAAGCCAGCCTCAGCAATGCAGAGTGGAGCAGAGGGGCAGAATCTCCTCAATGCTGCTCATCCTGCTGGGGACCAGCCCCGGGCACAGCTGGGTCTAGGCTGGGTGTGCTGACTCACGTCCAGCTCTTCACCCACCACAGCACTCCCACGTCCTTCTCCACAGGGCTGCTTTCCCCCAGGCGCTGCTGACACAGGGCCACATGCTGCTGTCTCTCAGACCTGCCAGTGCTGATGTCCAGCAGAGCAGGTGTCCCAACGGAACCGGTGGCAACTCTTGGCTGGTGTCACAGCCTTCTGGACCGGACTCCTAAGGGATAGCTGCCATGGAGTCTCTCCAAAACTAAGGAGAGGAGGTTGCAACCCGACAGCCAGAACAATGCCTCCAGCTCCAGCTGTACTGCCGCATGCCCTGGGACAGGAGGTGATGGATTCACACTGTGGGTCAGCCAGGCCGGCTCTGTGCCCAGCTCCTGCCCGCCAGCTCCGGGACAGGAGAGCTGCGGAGGACAATGCTGCCGGGGCGCAGCACGCCGGTGTCCCACGCCGGTGTCCCGGGGCGGGCAGGCGGCGCCAGCCGTGCGGGGCGGCAGCCGCATAAGCAGGCTGCCCTCTGTCGGGAGGAAAGGGCTCTGCAGGGCTGCGGCAGGCAGCGGCGAGCTGGGACACAGCCCCGGCCGCGCACAAAAGCGGCTTTGACCGCCTGCAGCCCCGGGCGGGGGAGCGAAGGGTGACAGCTGAGGAGCTTCACCGACAAAGGGGGATTCAGGAGAGCTGCGGCGACAACTGCTGCGGGAAGCATGCCACAAACATGCTGTGTGGCAAGAGGCACCGGGCTCGGCTGGCTCCCTGCAACCCGGGCCACCGAAGTGGGCACTGCACCCAGTCTGCCCAGGATGACTTGCTGAGCAGCTGGGAGAGCCTTCTGAAGGCACAGAAAGGACACGGTTCACCATGTCCATGTTCTCCCTCTCTTACAGCACATCAATTGTGCAGGCAGTGGCTGTTCAGAGCTCCTCTGCTCACACATTGCCAAAGCAAGCAGGGGCTCAGGGCCCTTCTCTCCATCACAGCTGTAAACAAGGATGGGTCTAAAGCCTCCTGCAAGGGTAGGTGAGCAGATACATGCTGGTTTCTGATGGTTCTGTTTTCCCAGGTCCTCCAAGAACTCATTTTCCCGGCCCAGGTCATGCCCCCAGTCACCGACACCACCTACTCCTTGCCAAGAACATCCTCTGTGCCATAATGCCAGAAACCAGAAGGTATCCCAGGAAAAGCCACTATCACTGCTCTGTTCTCCAACTGACCCAGGTGTGGAGGTCACCAACCCCTCTGGCTAGCTGGGTGTGAACTCTGAGAGCTGGTTCCATTCACAGGAAACTCAGCACCAGAGAGTTCAGTCCTCCAAGAGGTCAGTGTATAAGGGCAGGGCTGGCCATAGCTTGCTGCCACTGAAAAGATGATCCTACCCAAGAGCTCTCTTGGGAGCACTTTTCTCTGCCTTCTCCCTGAGCTCCCACTACTAACCCTCTGCTAGCTAGCTCCCTGGTCTCAGCAAGTACACCTCCTGTTCCATCACATTCAAACTCACTTCCCAGTCTAATCCCCCAGCTAAGGCAGGCCCCCAGTTGTTCATAGTCTTCAAAGTTTCGAGCCAGCTGTACCATGGCCTTTGCTCTTGAAGGTAAGCTGACAGGTGATAGTGAACCCAATGTTCCCACAGCAGCAGCCAGTCCAGTCCTCAGAGCAAACACAGCTTTGGGTCTAAACAAGGCAGTGCTTCATCAGAAAAGCAATTTTGAAATCCTCCTCCAGCCTTGCTAGCACAGCTGGGACACAGCTGGACCAGCTGCTGCTCCTCCACTGCTCCACTCCTGCCAACAGGCTGCACAGATGCTGGCTCTGGTGGTGGCTTCTCAGTTTCAGGTCCTTCTGTTGAATGAGAGGACACAAAAGGGGTACAGGCATCACATACAGAGGGGGAGCCACCAGCTCTCAAAGCAGAAGGGACATGGAACAATTATTTTCTTTTGAACATGTTTCCAAACACCTCTATACTCTCACCAGTGTGAGGTGGCAAAGGAAACACAACAGCAGGCTTCTTGTGTTAGCCCACGGAGGAGAGGGAAGTGGCAAAAAGCACAGGTTGCAGCCTGCTAACAAAGCCACAGACACAAACCTTCTCCCAGAGTCAGCATGGCAAAGCATGCAGAACACATCCCTCCACCACACAGAGTACATCACATATGAGACAACTTGAGAAAGCCCCCAAAGCTTGCCCCCACAGCTATCACCTGAACATCATTTTGTATCCTGCAGTGCTCTGACAAACAGGTGTACACCTGTAGGGCAAGGGTTTTTTCAGATCATGATTTAAAAGAGTGACCAGCTGAGAGGATAATGCAAAATAATTGATTTTATTTAAAATAAAAAGCAAAACCACAATCATCCAAACGAGACAAAGAGTATCCCAGCTCTGCTGGATGGGATGACAAAAGCAGCTGAGGGCAATGGCAGGGCTGGAGCTGACAGTGTGACTGTCAAATGGAGCAGTAAGCTCCTTCCTTCCCCCCTTGTGCAAAGGGGATGCCAAAACCCTCCCCGGGACAATGAGCCCACAGGCATTTCAGATTGGACTCAGCCAGCAGCCTTCCTGCCCTGCCATGGCTGGGGACCTGGGGAGGACAAGGGGCTTGGTTAATTATGAAAGAGGTTGCTGTCCTTCTAAGCACTTGGAGAGGCTTCATGTAACTGAGAAGACAAACTAGAGCCAGCACAGACAAGCTGGAGAAGGGAAGGTCTGTCAGGGCTGCCTCAGTGTCACCTGTTCCCACAGCACTTGTGCAGAGAATAGGTGCTGAGATCAGCCCCTGCTGCCCACAGCCACAGCTCTGGTGGGTGTTTCTTTACTCCTGAACTGGCACAGCAGACAAGCCTGCATTGGTTACCAGACTCAAAAGCATGGTCAGAGCTCACAAATCCCTCTACCCTTCTCTGGACACTGGTTTGCAGAGGCCAAAGGCAGCACACAGCTCTCAGCCTGGGGCAGCCAAGGAAGCACCATGCCAAGGCTGAGGTGGAGCAGTGCTGCTGTTTGGGGACTCAAGGAAACAAGGGGCCGCTGGGTCTGGATGCTGAAGCACAGCCTGCTACATCCAGGGCTCTACAGTACACAAAAGCAGTGGGGTTGGAACAAGAGAGACATGGATGGCCCAAGAAGCACAAGCTTGGAAAAGTGAGAGCACAAAACCCATGCTCCCCAATCAGCCTGCCACAAGCATGGAGTTAGGCACTAGGGGAGCACAGTTTAACTTCATTCCTCATTCACCCAGCCTGGAAGGAGGGCCTGGGAAGCACCAGCTCCCCCCTTCCTGTAAGGCCAGTGGAGCTGACTCCCTGATGAGAGAGAATTTAATCTAGTCCTATTTTTAAAAAGCCCTGATCTAGCAGGACCTCCTGTTTAGAGCAGGGCATGAGATGCCAACAGATAAACTCTGGTGAAAACAAAAAGCCTTGTTTTGTTACAGTTTATGTACCACACAGCAATTCTGGAAGGGCCACCACAGAACACCACGTGGCCAGGGGCACTGAACAATATCCTCAATGTTCTCTGCTACAAGAAGGCAACACCAGGTTAGGAAGTTTCAGGTTGCTCAGGATGTCTTGAACGCTTTTTGTGGGAGGATGACTTCAAAGCATCTTACACAGTAATTACGTTTCAGCCTCACAACACCCCTGTGAGGTAGGTATTTTCCTCCTACTAACACAAAGACAGAAGCTCACCTATTGGGCTGAGGCTAGAGCCTGCAAGTGGAAGAACCAGAGATCCCAGGAGTGCAGATTTCCAGGTAGTCTAAACAGACAGACCTTTGTCTCCTATCAGAAAGTGCCTTGTGGAGAAGTCAGTGCAGTGCTGCTGGTACCACAGGCCTGCAGTCCCTTCCCCACACGCTGCTTTCCTGTGAGGGATGTCAAACAAGCACAGGCTTCATCTGAAATGGTTTTACTTTGCACCGTTGAAGAGTTCACAGGCACAGAAGAACCTTCTGCACTCTGGCTCTCCTGCTGTGCTGCTGGTGACAGAGGGGTGTTTCTCCAGCACAGCCATCAGGCTTGCACTAACATTTTAAGCAGATTTTAAGGCTGCAACGCTGAGCTCTGCACACCAAAACCCAGTTGGTGGACAGTGACAGCACCGACACGCTAGCTGTCAGGCCGCCGAAGAGCACAGGGGACAGCTCTCCATAGGTTCCCCTTGCTCTAACAGAGCCAAGATTTCTGAGCCCTCACATTCCCTCACAAGGCAGCAGCTGCAGCTTGCTCTGAGGGGACACACAGCTTGTGCTGGCTCCCAGGCTGTCCAGGAAAAAGGCAGCCCGTGGCCAGGAATGGCAGGAGTCTGAGAAGTTGTTTTAAAATGAAGCAATCCTGTGGAACAATATGCAGCAGTCTACAGGGCAACTGTGCTCACTTATGACTGCCCATCACAGAGAGCTCAGAGGCTGGACTGTACCAAAACCCTTCCCTTGCTCTGTTTTTTCCACCACTTTGATCCTCCTATACAAGATGACTAACACAGAAGATTCAGAAACTGTGATTTCAGACATACTTAGGACTCTCTTCTACAACAGGATGTGGTCTGGTCTCCAAGAAGGAAAACCGTGTTGAAATAGGAAGAGCTAAGGTTAAAAACAGATTAGAAACCCAGACAAGCAATGTTCTGGCTTCCATCAAACCCAATGTGAGCAAGGAAGTCGTGGTTAAGGCTGCCAATCTGCTTTTGAACCCTGCTCCTACTGCCTGGGTGTTATTGCATGTTTACTACACACCACTTCTGCTTTCCAATTTCCTCTCCCACAGAAGAACAGCTGAAGTGAGATCAAATACACACCGCCAGGTCTCAGGAAAGCACCCAAGGACACACTCCAGTCCAGCTGTGCTGTTCAGATGGAGGAGGATCATTTCCTGGCAGCACAGACACCTCTCTTCTCTTACACTACCAAGCACAAGCCCCTGCTAAAACACCCAACAGCTCCAACAGATCCCTTGGGGATGAGAGCTTTACCTGGCATAATACAAACAGCACCTACACAGACTTAAACAACACATTGCAATTTTTAAACAGCATGAAATAAAAATATGTTCCCCTCCCCATCATTTAAAATTGGCACTGAAAGTTTTAGGGACACATCTGAACAAGAAACCTCAAAGCAAAGCTATTTAGGTATGTGAACTGCACTGGCCTGCACGAGCCCATGGCCCTGTCACTGCTTGGTGTTTAAAACCCAGCAACCGTTGTGATCCTGTAAGAGCCAGACCTCCTCAGTGGTTGCTTAATGCTAAGCATCACACCTGCACCTAAAGGATTGGAATTACTGCCAAATGCTGACTTGTTCCCCACATTTTTTTGCTGTACAAGAAACTTCCAAGATTCTCCTGCTCCATCGAGCTACTGACAGCAAGGTGCTAGTGCATCTTTGATACCACCAGTCATCATGACAGACAAGAGCAAAGCAAATGGACCGTTGCTGGTTAAGGTGTTGCACTTGTATGCATGTAGATTAAGCCCACAACAGATGCTTTGGGTTGGTGGCCACCTCTGCTTGAAGTTGGTTCAGTGTCTGGAGCATTTGTACCACCTTTCCTTCCTGAAACCGTGGCGGGAGATCCGTCGGACATTCAGACAGGCCCAAGGGGCTGGTGTTCCTCTCTCCTCAAGTGTACAGGACAACATGTAAACATATGACAGTCTCAAAGCAAGGCAGGTCTGGGCACTGACCTGCTGGTTTTAAAAAGAGTTCTTTAAAAAACTGACCATCACCTTCCTTGTCAGTGAGGTGAACCGTTCCATACCTGGCTGGGTCATTAGTGCACTCACTCGGGGCACAGAGGGGACGAAGCATTGCACGAGAACGTAGAGATGGGACCTGCTCCCAGAGGTCATCCAGGAGCCAGCCTTTGACAGCACAAAATGGAGATGGTCTGGCTTGAGGAAGAGTGACAAAAGCTTAAGGGTTGTGAAAAATAGAAGCAGAAGGGGGTAGAACAGAGCTGGCTGGCTGCTAACGGAGCTCGGATTGGCAGCTGCCTCAGGGTGGGTGTTGGCATCTCTCAGGGGTAGCTGCGGCTTCCACAAGATTCCCTAATCCTGTCAAAAAAAAGACAAAACCAAAAGTACAGTTGCCTGTCAACAACCACAGCACTTCCCCTCCTACCAGGACAAAAGATCACAGAGGTTAATGGCATGCACATTCTTCCTACAGAAACAGACAGGTTTTGTGTTTGGAACTGTTTCTATCTCCTAACCCATCACACATCTAGAGCAAAAAGCTCACCCATCCTCCCAGTCTGAAACACAGAATCACCAAATTGCTCTAGTTGGAAAAAGACCTCCAAGGTCATCAAGTCCAACTGTCACCCCAAGTCCACCATGGCCCAAAGTGTCACATGCATGGGTTTCTTGAACACCTCCAGAGATGGTGACTCCACCACAGAATCACAGAACATTAGAGGTTGGAAGTGACCTAGGATCACCTTGGGTAGTCTGCATAGGAATGCATCCAGGCAGGTTTTGAATCTCTCCAGGGAAGACCACCTGCCTGGGCAGCATGTTCCAATGCCTGGTCACTCTTTTAGTAAAGAAACTGTTCCTAATATCTAACCTAAACCTCTCTTGGCACAATTTCAGGCCATTTCCTCTCATCCTATCACCTGAAAGACAGGACCAACTCAAACCTCCTTTCAGGGATTTGCAGAGAACAAGGTCTTCTCTCAGCATCCTCTTATCCAGACTAAAGAAACAGTTCCCTCAGCTGCTCCTCTTAAGACCTGTCTTTATTGACATGCAACAGACAGGAGGGAGAACAGTGAAGCTGGAGAGCAAGTGCTAGGCACTGTGCTCAATTTCAGTATTTAAGGTCTTTATTTGAAAACTGGAAGTGCAAACTTAAAACTGCAGAGCAGTCTCAGGACAGCAGATCTGCTCCTGTGCTCTGCATTCTTACAGCTTGGGGTGGGAGCTTAAAACAAGTTCTGCATTAAGGTTTGTTATCTCCTGCTAATCATTCCCTGCCTGGGATCACAGTGGCTGCTGAAATGGGATTGGATTCTGTCATAATAAAGTGTTAAAAAAAACCTCCAGGGCAAACTAAGTAGTCAGCACAGTTCTCTCCAAGTGCTTAAGGATGCTCTGTACTTGCAAGTCAGTTGCATGCAGCTATGAGCAGCCCTGGAAAACTGGAGAGCACCAAATCACAGCACAAAAATGGTAACAGGTCCAGGAGCAAAGAGACACTGGGAAGTCAAGCATGACACTAGGAATTTGGACTTGCTTGGGTAAATTACCACTGCATATATTCTTTAGCAGGGCACAGGATGCCAAACTGGGAGCATCCAACAGCTTGGTAACCAAGCAGCAGCCTAATGCAGGCAGGCAGAGATACAGAAGCATCTTAACCAAACCACAAGGAGCTGGCTTAAGAATTTTGGCAAGCCTCTATGAGAAAAATGCTTCCTTTCACCACGAATTTAAGCTCCTGAGAGTATGCTGCAGGGAGATTCTCAGTGTTTCACTTATTTTAAACCTGGCTAATCCAGAGAACTTCCTTCCCTAAGTAACAGTTATTCTTGCTTCTACAATATTACTGTTCCCTCCATCTAGACTGAGTAGAAACCTGCTCTCTAATAGCTAAATCATTAGGATTTGGGATGAATTTTGCCTTGAACACTTAGAACAGTGAGCCAAAGTGAAATAATTCAGGCACCATTAAGAGAAACTGTATAGCTGCTTGAAGGTTTTCTGTTTGAGAAAGTCATTGAAACTTGAGTCTTGCTGACCATACCTCAACCTTTAAGTATTTATTATTCATTTGTGTTCTCCAAAGGGCACAGTTAAAACCTCTCATCTCTCCCAAATAAGAAAATACTTTCTCTATTAAAAGAGACAATTAGGAAAAGTAATAAAATTGTTCATTAAATAAGAAAAGTAATTTATTTATATATCATCTATCTATCTGTATCTCTCTCTCTGCAATTTATTTATATATCATCTATCTATCTGTATCTATCTCTCTGCAATTTATTTATATATCATCTATCTATCTGTATCTATCTCTCTGCAATTTATTTATATATCATCTATCTATCTGTATCTATCTCTCTGCAATTTATTTATATATCATCTATCTATCTGTATCTATCTCTCTGCAATTTATTTATATATCATCTATCTATCTGTATCTATCTCTCTGCAATTTATTTATATATCATCTATCTATCTGTATCTATCTCTCTGCAATTTATTTATATATCTATCTATCTGTATCTATCTCTCTGCAATTTATTTACATATCTATCTATCTGTATCTATCTCTCTGCAATTTATTTACATATCTATCTATCTGTATCTATCTCTCTGCAATTTATTTATATATCTATCTATCTGTATCTATCTGCAATTTATTTATATATCTATCTATCTGTATCTATCTCTCTGCAATTTATTTATATATCTATCTGTATCTAATTTATTTATAGATGTATATATCTATATCTCTCTGTAATTTATTTATGTATATATCTATCTCTATCTATCTCTCTAATTTATATATGTATATATCTATATCTCTCTGTAATTTATTTATATAGATATACATCTATAAATAAATTAGAGATAGATAGAGATAGATACATATACAGATATATCTACAAAGAAAATACAGAGAGATATCTATCTGTATCTATCTCTCTGTATCTCACGAATCTTAGTTTTCAATTAAAATAACCCATGAAGGGAAGGTACTGGCCAACTGCTTTACACTCTGTAACCAACCCTTTGGCTCTCCATCCTTTGTCCTGAGGAACTGCCCTGTCTTGAGGTCTGCCAGCTCTGCCTCCTATTGTCTTTTTGCTTGTGTAAACCCCACAGTCGCCCCCCAGGTCACCTGGAGGAGCTGCGCTCTTTGCTGACGCAGTCGTCCTGGGAAGTGGTATCTCCGTTGCCCATCATGCTGCACGTCCTCCTCTTTTTCCTGCGGTGCATCATGCCCTCCGTCTCGGAGCCAGAGTCACACTGAACCATGAAGAGGTGAAACCACAATTCAGAGAAAACTGAGTAAACAATTTGTCACCCGGAGAGCTGCCTCAGCAGCTCTGAATAGTCAGCAATCAAAGAATGCTATTGTAGATTAGACACATGAAAGGAAGCTCAAGTGGAGCGTTTAAAAACCAGAATGGCTTTGTTCTTAGATTTCATCAATGACTAAGCTGGCTTGGGGCAACACAACGTATCCTTTTGGCTCCTAGAAGGACCCAGTTTTCCAAGAGCAGAGATAGGTGCCTAGAAAAATCCTCTTTTGTAACTGACAGTCTCTGGTTTGGACCTTCTCCCTCTCCATTTTTCAACCATTCATTTTGCAGCTACACAGGCAGGGTTTAGCTAAAGGAGTGACACATTTCTGTACAAAATAAATGCAGATCAAACAAACCAAATTCATTTAGTAACACAAAGAGACTGCAGCAAACAGAACATACAGCCACAGGCTCCTCCACCACTTAGAATCATAGAATGCTTTGGGTTGCAAGGCACCTCCAAAGGTTTAGTCCAACCCTCCCTGCAATCAGCAGGGGCATCGACCTCAACTAGATCAGGCTGCCCAGAGCCTTGTTGAACCTCACACTGGATATCTCCAGCAACGGGGCCCCAACCACCTTCCTGGACAACCTGTTCCAGTGTCCCACCACCCTCATGATACAGAACCTGTTCCTAACATCCAATCTAAATCTGTTGCTCTTCAGTTTGAAGCCATTTCCCCTTGTCCTGTCACCACAAGGGACAAAGACATGGTTTAGTTGCTTTCTGTTAATTTCATAGAGTAGTTCAGGTTGGAAAAGACTTTTCAGGTCATTGAATTCAGCTGTTAGCACAGTCAAGTCCACATAAGCCAAGGTATGGAGAAACCAGTCTAACTGCAGGACATGGATCATCTGCTGTAGCAAAAGACATTACCTCTGAATCTGAGTCTGAGGAGCTGGAACTTGAGGAGCTGGAGGAGTCACTGGAACTATCAGATGCAATACCAGTGGACTCCTGGAGGTCAACTGAATCAGCCAAGGCTGCCAAGTCAGGGTGTTCCTGCTTCAGGATCCTAAACAGTTCAATGTCAGGGTTAGCCTCTGAACAGTAGCACTGCACATAAACCAAACAGGGTGTTTTGGGGCTTTAAAGAAAGATGGAAAGAAAACTACCAAACCTCTTACCTGTACCATTTCCTTGACAGTTTGGGTCTCCCTCTTACTGTCTTGTGCCACACCACAGGGAAGTTGGTACAGCTGGCAAAGTTTTGTGTGATGGCAATGGTTGTGTCAAGATTGAGAACTACGTGCCACCAGCCACCTACAAACACAACACAATGACCATTTCCAGCTACGTGGCAGGGAGCAAATTCAAGAACAGCCAGGATCACTTTTCCCTCATCAGAGATGAAAATCTCAGCTTATACCCCAAACCCAGGTGATTTTGTCACCATGCCATCTTCCCTCAGCCTTATTTCTGCACTCTCTCTGCTGCTTCACAGTGTCTCAGTGATCAGACCATGCTACTCAGCTCACAAACAGTGCTGAAGATCTGACCTGACAGCACAGCACTGGCTGCTGACAGCTTATTTAAACAGCAGGAGCCATTGTAGCCCAGACAGCACAGAGACTGTCTCTGTTAAGCTGGAGAGCACTCTCCATGCTGCTTTTCTAAGGTTCTTATGACTACAGAGTAACCTTTCATTTAAAAATAGACACAAAACTGTTTCCCCACACAGGATAAAAATAGGCAGTGCTGTTCTTGCAACCCACTTAGAACCTCCTGAAAAGACTAAGGGAACAGTGTAATGGAACTTGACAGCTACAAAATCTTAACAGAAGGTACACTGAGGAGTCAGCAAGAAGTGCCAAGACAATCACAAGGCACTCTTCAAACAAAGTCAGCTATATGGCAGAGAAAGCCAAAGTGGACAAAATGATGCAGGATTTAGGGGTTAGAACTTGGCCCTGAACTCACCTGCTTTACCCACTGGCCACTCCACCTCCCAGTTATAACAGGCACAAATGAGCCACTCCAAGGGAGCAGCATCTTCACCAGATCTTTCTTTAACTTTTGATTTCAAATGCAAGATGGAGCAGAGAGGTGGGTGGAAGGTGCCAGTGCCTTTAAGTAGCTGTTTTCCCACAGCTAAGAAAAATTCCTGTGCAGTCAGACTACCCAGGCTGCAAAATTCAGCTGCTGCAGCATATAGAAACTCAAACAGTTCTCTTTAGGTGAGAACAAATATACCTCCAGCATTTTAGGTCTTGACAGCTTCCCGTTACTGCAGCTTAGTTCTGGATCACATTCTTGTGGTGCTGCAACTCAGGTCCCATTTGTTTTGCCATCTGTACCATGTGCAACAGGCCCCATGTGTCTCAGGACATTCATTAAATGACTGAGTAGTCTGAAAACACACCTTGCCTTATTGAAACAGCTCAGAGTACCTTTGATTCCAAGAGATGGGCCACATCTCTCCATCTCTGCTACACACAGATGTTAAAATGCTGCTTGTTTCCTGCTGACAGGACAGGTGAGTACATACCTGGCACAAAGACTGTCTCTCCTGGTTTCTGCAGGATTTCCAGGGGTTTGAATTCCGGGGGCCAGGTGGGGAGCTGTGTCCTGGGGTAGATGACATTGAACCAGGTGATGGCTTCGTCCTGCTGGTTCCCTCCCTCTTCTCGCGTCACTTTGATCAGCTCTCTGGGAGTGCTGGTAGGGAACAGGCACCAACGCTTATGTCCTTGGACTAAGGCATTCCATGCACTGGTTCCCAAGGGATCAATGTGAATTCCTGTTCCAGAGCGAGGTGGGCCCATCACAAACCATCTGCACCAGGGAGAAAAATCCTTTAGTCACAGAGCAAGCATGTAGCTACCTTCTCTTCTCTTCCTTTTAGACAGAAAATTACATACAGTCAGAAATCTTTCATTTACCTTCTGGAGATCATCAGGCTCGTGCTACAGGGAAGGCACAACACGAGCTTAACCTAAAAATCCACATGAATGGGGAAAGGAATGACTCTGGGACAAGAAACTCAAAAAAGGCTCTTTATATGTCACAGCTGCATCAATTTAAAACAGTTGTCCAATACAATATCTATTGATTTCAAGGCTGCTGAATGGGATTAAGCCACAGCAGGATGTATTTGGGTTCTTACTGTGCAGGGGAATTCTCCTAACCCTATGCTCTTCCAAATTTTGCTACTCAAATGGATCCAGAGCTGCAGAACAATGAGGAAGAAACAAAAGGCAACATAAGTAAGGAAGAAAGTTATGCAACCTTGGTCTCCCTCTACGCCTTCTAGCTTGCTGACAACAGGCTTTTCACCCTAACATTTAACTAGATGGAGCTTATTCTCCAGTGGCCATTCAGGGTTTGGTGTGTATGTTCTCATTCCCCACTTACATGGTTTATTTCTCCCCACAGAGAGCTTCATCAACTACACAAATTTAACAGCAGCAGCACCTTCAATCGCTCCTTTCCCCTCTAAAGGAGGAGTGAGCTTTGCCATACCAGACACAGCAGTGAGAGTGAGGTGACTTAGTATCAGGAGGGGAGAGGAAAAACATGGCAATAACTGTTAAATGAGCACAGAGAGGGTACAAACACTCCCCATCGTGTGCTGACAGGCAGGTGATACCCAGCAAGAGGTCCACAAAACACAAGTCAGCAACATAGCAATAACTGTTTAATGAGCACAGAGAGGGTACAAATACCCTCCATCCTGCACTGACAGGCAGGTGATACTCAGCAAGAGGTTTAGAAAACACCACAAGTCAGCAAGTTCTCCCCCTCCCCTTTCCAGCACAGGTGTAAATTAAACTGGTTTTGAAGCATCCTTTGCCAACACCAATTGCAGGAGTGTGAGTTTATCAAGCTGAGCTCTTCCTGCTTCACGAAGCAGCCATAAAAAACATGAATTAGCAGCTGTTTGTCACTTCTATTGTCATTTCACTCTTCAGATTGACATTAGCCTGGGAGAGCTAATTAAACCACAAACAGAAGAGTCAAAGCTTCTACAAAGAAATTAAGCACAGAAGGATCCACCTGGTACACAGACAGACACTGCTCAATGCCATTTCTCTGAATGCAACCTGAATCTATGCTGGGCAAGATTTTAAACCTCTTATTTAGCAACACTCATTCACCAGCATCTTCCTCCAGGTGTTTGATCCACCATGAACATAACCCAGTCTGCCACAAGACATTTACTGCCAAAAACTTCACAACCAGGAACTTCAATTTAAAAGCAAAAAAGCCCTATAAACACCACCATCCCCCTCCCTCCCCCCAGTTAAAATAGCTGCTTCAGTAAACAGCTTCCAGAAAGGTTACTGCCTTTACCTTGAAGAGGAACAACTCCAATGGAGGTGCTCTAGATCACTACACTTCAGCACACCTCTCAGTCCAGAGGTCTTCATATGCTCATCCTACCAATAGAAAACTCATTTTCTGTCAGATTTTTTAACAGCTCTCAAGCTGCTGGGTACTCTTCACCTGCTCCTGCAACTAGATGAGACCCTTAACTGCAGGAGGCATGGGTGTGCTCCCCTGCATCACTCCTCTCTCAAAAAAACGCTAACAACCTCAAACAAACTCACATTTTCCAGAACAAAGGATGAGAAAAGTGAGTATCAAGAGCACAAGCACAGAGTTCAGCATGTGCCTGCTGGAGGGGAGAGTGTAGGGCAAAGAGACAGCAATGGGAGTGAGTCACAACTACCTTATCTACCTGTAACTGGGTTAAAGGATTCCCAGTGTATTCCATTTCTGCTAGAGATAACACCTGGTGTACCTTTGTGTTTGATCACAGCACTGTGTTCCTCTTCAAAGCGAATGACAGAAGCAGTCTGTTGCTGTAAAAGCACCCACTTCAGGGATCTCAAACAGAATTAGTTTCATGTTCCACTCCTGCAAGAGTACAACTGGACTACAGAGAGACAAGAGGCTGCAGAGCACCATTATTCATTGCTTGTTCTACTCTATTTAAAAAAACCAAGCAATTAAAAAATGTACACCACAGCCTCTTGTCACTCAAAGGGCAAAGCCTTCTCTGACAATTATAATGCTGCTGTCAAGCCTGTAATTACTTGGCAGGGTTCACCTTAAGCTCATACTGCTATGAAGCATTGCACTAACACAGAGAGCAATCACTTTTGTATCTAACAGCCCAAATACAAGGTGGTTGCATTTGATTTCAGGAAGTGTCATTTCAGTCCTCTTCCAAGCAGATGCAAAAGTTGAAAAGACTACTTCAATGTGAAATACTGTTCTCTCCCAAAGGCATATGAAGAGGAGCTAACCAGCCTCCACACTTCATACTAATCTAGCTTAAGATCTTTGCATTAAAAGGACTGGCTTATAATCAAACAAAATTCCACACTGTACATAAGGCACTCTTGCAAAACCCAGGAGCTAGTCCTGAGGGACTTCAAAATTTGGAAGTCAGAAGACACAGATGACAAGAAGTTAATCCTTTTAACTTTCAGTAGCTGTGCTTTTTCATCTTCATTTAAAAAAGCGAGGTAAATTAAAATAACAACAACAATAATAATAACCACCACCACCACAACCTGTCACAACACTTCTGGCAGAACCAGAAACTGTGATAGACAATTAGACAATCTGCTCTTCCCTCCCACTGGTTTACAGACACTCACTTTGAAAGAGCAGCTCATAAAAATCACTAAGGTTGGAAAAGACCTCTAAGATCAAACCCAACCTTCTACCCAACACCTCTATGACCACTAGACCATGCCCCCAGAAGTAAAGCCATCACTTCGATTTATACAGGACAATCATATCTGGTTGGGAACAGATAACGAGATGGAAAGTACCTACTTAGACCTTACTGTCACTGTACTATACCTGTAAGGTGGCCTTCGTTTCTCCCCTGCATACTGAAACAGGTCATCAGTGAAGAATTTGGGTACTTTGTAGTCCTCCAGGAGTTTCCTGCGCTTGGGATGCTCTCCATAACTGCTGTCGAAGATGTAGAGGGGGCTGTCGTCGCGCGTGGTTTCCATATACTCTATGTAGTATTTCATCTTCATCTTCACAGAATAACCGTCATTGTCCTCCCCACATTTGAACTTCTGGTTCCTGTACTTGCGTTTCAGCCGTTCCAGAGTCCACTTCTCCTGGGCAGACCAGCCCACCTGGGCATTCAGCAAGACTACAGGCTTGTAAGGTTTTTCGTAACGCTCAACGAATTCCTCTACTGTCAACTGGAGTGCATCTGCCCTCTCCACGTTATCCTGGGGTAGAAACAGACAGAACAAATACTAGGACAAGCTCGCAGCCTAGAACCGCACTTTCTAAACGTGGAGGAGCCTCACAGTCGTACTTTGCTCCACACACCACGAGGCTATCAAACTGCCTACATGTTATTTTAAGCTCCCCAAGGCTGCGGTTCTATTTCTCATACCTGCTCCTTGCACCCATCAGCAACACCAGCAGGCTGAAGCCGCTTGGCACTGCTCCCCGCAGAGAAAAATCCCCAGCCAAGGAGACCATTCCTGCCCATTTGGCTGCCAGTTCCCTGCTGCGCTTCCTCCCGGACCTTGGGGAAAGCACCCGGGAATTCCGTGGGCACTCCTGCCTTGCGGGCGCCCACGAGCCCTGACCTCCCGGCACACCTCGCCACGTGGAAGGGGAAAAGCTGCGGATGCTGCTTGACCTCCCCCTCACAGAGCTGACCTCGGCACTTCTGAGGTGGCGCTAGCTCTGATAAAGGGTTATTTCCCCGCTCCCATCCGACTTCCTTGCTCCATTCTGCTCAAAGCTTCCCTGTTTCCTTCACGACCCCCCATTACCTCACTACCTCCCCACTCCTCTTTGGAACCCTTCAGTCGTAGTCACTGTCGCCCCCTACTCTTCTGACGACTTACTCATCACAAGCCTCTATTCCCTGGAGCCTCTCCCATTGCCCTCAGGACCCCTGCAGTGGCCCTTCCATCCTTCTCGGGCTCCCGTTCCCCGCCCCCCTCCCTTCACGGCTCCTCAGACCTCCATTGCTCTACACCCCTCTCGTTTCCCTCAGCCTCCGCCATAACCCTGAGGCGAGGCGGGGCCGGGGCACACCTTGCAGGCGGCAGGGCTGAGGGAAAAGGTCTCGCAGTAGTTGTGCCGGGTCCAGTCCAGCGAGTCCTTCAGCTCGGGTCGGGCGCTGCGCTTCGCCTCACGGATCCGCTTCTTACTCTTATGATTCATGGCAGCAGTGCTAGCGGCAGCGCTGGGGGCCGTTACTATTACACTGCTGCCCCAGGCCCCGCTCCGCTCCCAGACCCGGCCTGGCCGCACCTTCGAGAAATTTCACCCCCCTTGCCGCCGCTGTCGCCGCGGCTCCGCCTCCGCCGCCCTCCCATTGGCTCGCTGCGCCGTCGTCTTCCGCGACGCCTCGCCCGCCCTCCGGCGCTGATTGGTCGAGGCGGAGACGCGGCACGGGCGCGCCGCCATGTTGGAAATTGCGGGCGATAAGGCAGAGCGGGCATCAGGCGCTCTTGGCTACGCTGCTCCTCGCCCACTCGCCGGTGGAATCATCCCGGGAGTCCCAGCGCCTCAGCGTTTCCCTTTCCTTTGGCTAGCCCATGCTCTGTGTCCGCCGCTTCCTTGACAGGAGCTAACCAGCGGCATGGCACCCGGCTGGTGCTGGACAGCGCTTTGCCCTTCACAGCACCGGCCCGCGGGGAGGAGCCCAACCAACCAACCCCGCGGCCCGGTTTAATCGCGACTCTAGGGAGCAGCTCCCCGCAGCGTCCCATCAGCCACTATCACCGCCCGCGGCGCTCCGCATTACGCCAGCTCCGGAGAAGGCACGGATTGGTCTGTGTGGCCTGGTGCGACACGTGGGCCGCCTGCGATTGGCCGGTGGCGCTGGCGCGAACATGGCGGAGCCGCAGCGGGGCTGCGTGCGGCGGTACCGCTTCGTCGAGGGGCCGGCAGCGCTGGCCCTGCGCATCCCCGAGGTACCGCCTCGGGACGGGGGGTGGATGGCGGAGAAAGCGGAACAGGCGGGGCGCAGGGGCTGCAGGTAGGACAGAGCCCGCCTTGCCAGCGCCGTTCCCGGTGTTTCAGGTGCTGGACTCGCAGTACGGCATGTACGTGTGGCCGTGCGCCGTGGTACTGGCACAGTACCTTTGGGTGCATCGCCGAAGTCTGCCCGGCAAGCGAGTGCTGGAGGTACGGCCAACACCCTCCCTGCACACCGTGGCTGTCCGTGCCCACAGGGGCAGCCTGGCCCCTCTCCCCTCACCATCATCATGTTGTTTTCAGATCGGTGCGGGTGTGAGCCTCCCCGGAGTGCTAGCAGCCAAGTGCGGTGCTGAGGTGACCTTGTCCGACAGCGAGGAGGTGCCCCAGTGCTTGCAGAACTGCCGGAGGAGCTGCCTGCTGAACCACCTGCCCCATGTACCTATCATCGGACTCACCTGGGGGCAGCTCTCTCCACAGCTGCTTGGTCTTGCACCTGTAGATATTATTTTAGGGTCTGACGTATTTTTTGACCCTAAAGGTATGCAAATACTCTCGGGCATCTTTGATTTGTGACAAACTACAAAGACAAGAATGCTCAAGTAGTACTGGGAACACTGTCAAGAGATCAGGTTTCAGCTGTTATGGTGACACTGTGCTTGTTATGCTTGGGATAATTCTAGCATTAAGCTGTCATATATTACTGGAGTAGGGTCAACAGAAACTAGAATCATTAACAACTTAATGCCACTCTTCTCACACAGATGCAGTTAGTCTTGTATTTATTAATTGCTGTTTCACATAAGACATTTTACTGTGCCTAGAATCCAGAGATTAACCAACTCTGCTTCATGTTCCCAAACTGCACAGACTTTGAAGATATTTTAACAACTATTTACTTCTTGCTGGAAAAAAATCCACATGCTCAATTCTGGACTACTTACCAAGTCCGAAGGTAAAACTCTTTTGCATGTTTAAGACAAATTAATTGTTGTCATCTCTTACAGGCACCAACCACCACAGATTCCACAAAAGCCCCTCACCAGACTAGCATTAGTCAAGTAAATCCTAGGGATAGCAGGCAGACCAGAAAGTCCAGGAGCCACCAGTTCACTTGACTAGAATCATTACTCAGTGATCTGTTGCATTTGAGTTCAGTGACAGGCTTATATAACTACTGTGCACACAAGTTAGGAACTTGGCTGATGTTTTCACACGCTGTTTCCTCCCCTCAGTGCTGACTGGTCTATCGAGGCTCTGCTCTGCAAGTGGAAGCTGAAAAGCACCCCCATTCCCTTACACTCCTTTGGTGCAGACAGCGAGCACTTGGCCAGCTCCTCTCTACCAGGAAGACACACAATTGAAATGATGATCATCTCACTAGCAGAACCAGGTGGTACTTGACTTTATTCTCCTTGCTAGTTCCAGTGCAAGACTTTGCTGTTCTCTGTAGCAGTGAGCTGCAGAACAGTTCTGTTTATAGCACACCTCTTGTTGTCTGAGAAGTGACTCCACTTAGCAGTACCTCACACCACATGCACTGTGTGAATAAAGCTGCTCATTGCTCAGCTAAGCTGTTGAGAGTGTGTTCCTCAGAGACCATGAAAGAGTTCAAAGACTACATCCTATCATGTAACCCACTGCGGTTTAACAGCCTGACAACTCAAAAGAGACGACTGAAATTCACCTTAGCTTTGAAGAGAACTCCACTCTTTCAAGGCAAAAATATGACCTCATAAGATCCATTTCCCAGGACCAAAGCCCTTTCCCAAAGATTCATATTCCCAAAGCCACCTCCCCACTTGGTTTTCAAACAGACCTGTGCAGGCTGCTTCCAGCTCTGCAATTCTGGAACATACCAACTCCTCAGTTTGTAGAAAAGTACTTTTAATCCTCAATTAAGCCAAACTGCAAATATTCAGATGTTTCCATTCCCATTTAACATACATGCATGAAAGTTGACAAGGCATTACAATAACCCTTGACGCATGGAAGTTACAATTCATTTGGTACCCAAATCAAGAAGATAAATCTTAACTGTAAGATCAGCGCCCCCCCCATCCAGCAGCAGCCTGTTGAGTCAGGGCAAGCACAAAGCAAATGCAATTAGTACTGCTCAGTGTGTATCTTCTGCAACAACCTGCCTGATTCTGTGTTCATGGTAAATATCCACCACTCACCACACAACATTATGGGTTAGTTACAATACCTGTTAAGTTTCCCCATAGCAGTTGAAAAAGCAACCCCAGTGGATAAGATTTCAAAGCATTCAGTTACCATATAGAAGTTAAACATTGACAATATCATTGCTGAAATCTTTTCAAGCTAAAAATAAGCTGACTCAGACATTAATTTTGAGAAAAGTTAACACAGAAAAAAAATGTTTAATATTAACTACAGAGACAGTGGGTATAGTACAGAATGTCTTAAGCAAAAGATACACCAATCAGTACTTACAAAGGAATGAACCATTTCTTTCTTAACATTACATTTTTCATATATGTAAGTTCGTATATGCAGGTTGGTAAGTTTTACCATTCTGGAAAAAATAAAGGTGTGTATATCATCAGCTAGATGTGCTCACTGTATGCTCCATTATTTTTACGCAAGGCCCGGGTGACTGGAAGTGCAGTTGTCAGGCATTTTAATTAACTGGACAGCCATTTGTTTCTGCACGACAAGGCATCGTTACACAGGAGCAATCAGGAGAAAACAGGAAACAGCCAAGCACTCTGCACTGCAACACGCCACCTTAACAGCTAACCAGCATTACTCAACTGCTACACAACTGCGCCTAGTGCACAAAAATACATAAGAGAAGAGATTAGAATTGAGTCTGATAAAGCAATCCTTTTCATATATCAACTGTCACCTGAAAAGATTTCTACCAATTTGAATTTGAAGATACTATTTGAATTTAAATTTTTTTAAAATAATAATAGCAATTAAAAAAAAAAAGCATTTACAGTTAAGTTTCAAATTAAAGTTCTGCAGAATTTTTAAAGGAACGAAGACAAAATTGAGAATTTTTTTTTTTTACAGGGTTAGCTACTTGGTATAGAATGGCTGCACATTTCTTCAGTATGAAACTGGAGGCAGCGAGTTACCCATAGGTTTTTAATTTGAAATTAAGTCAGCACTGTATAAACAAAAATGAAGTTTTACCTCAAATATCCAAGCCAATAATGAAATCGGTAGTCGTTCACTTCACTAAATTACAAGAAATTTGAATAACAGCAACAAAATGGCACATAAAATGTAAAATCTGCCACTTGAGGCGCAACTTAAACAAGTAAAAAGTTAGACAAAATGTTACAAAATAACCTTTTTCATCGGCTGGTTGCTCGTGCCAGGGGTCTCTCCAATGGACTGAAGACTCAAGCGATCTTTTTCCCCCAAAGGCGTCCTTTATGTGGGTTCTCATTTATCTGATGCATCTAGGTTTGAAGAGAGAGAAATTCAGACAGGTTTCTACCTTGTTCTCCTGGGGTTGTATGGATGACTTCGGGTATACTGCTAGATGTGTTTCAACTGGCTTTGCCTAATTTAGTTCCAAGTTTTAGGAATTTCCATAGTGTTCCGCCTCCCCCCCCAATGTGTTGCTTTACTTCAGAGGCCAAATGTAAGCTTCTGTCAAAGTATTTAGTTAAAAGAAGAACAAGCATCAGGCTGTAGAGCAAGCCAGCATTAACTTCAACTCAGCCTGTTCGCCAATAGAGTATTAAAAGTTATGTGAAAGTTATAAAACTAACACTTCTTCATCAAGACTTAACTAAGCTCTAATTAACATTCAAAACAAAGTGACTAAATTTGCTACATTTATCTACCTTCAGAGCTACCTCAGGCCCTTTCCTTTTAAAAACAGGACCAAACAGTTTGAAGGGTTAAAGACACACTATCCTTTCCCCACCCGGTGTACTCCTTAAGATGCCTCTTCCAAGATGTTGACTCGAGGAAAAAACTAGTTTCCATGGTTTTCTCGTTGCAAGGAATTTGCCACTTTGCTAGAACAGTTATTACCTCCAGTCAGGTAACGGCCACTGAACCGATCTTCCGTTATAAAAGGATAGTGTATCTTTAACATTTTAAAGACAAACCTGCTCCAACACACGCCCACAGAAACTGGTCCCTGGAGGATCAGCCAAATCAGTTAAAATCTGCAATACTGGCCAATATTCTTTTAGCAAACAGGAGACCGCAGCTTTAAAGGGGAAAATGCAGATGTTGGATAAATACAGTAAGAAATAGTCATTTTCATCATAGGTTGCGTCTCATACAACATGTTTTTTTTATTAAAACCAAGCCATTAATCTCTCAATAAAACATCTGTAAAAAAAACCAACAACAAAAAAAAAACCAACAACAAAAAGTTTCTCTGTAGAAAGCCCTTCGGTATTTAATTTCCCTAAACCAATAACCGAAAAAAAGCACTGCTCAAGAAAAAAATAAAGTAACTAACAATGTGCCCCATTAGGATTCACTTGGTTCAAGCTATCAATAGTCTAAAAACTACCCAACACCCCGGCTAAGTGCTACAATAAAGTAACATGCACCATGTGCTGATCCCGAGGTACATTACCATGAGCCTAGGAGGATACGGCTCCTTCTTCTTCCGGAGACTTGGGAGGGCTCTTAGACCTGGATCTAGAGTTGGATTCCCTCTTTGAGGCAGGGGGAGGGCTTCTAGATCTGGATCGGGATCTTGATCTGGACCGGGATCTGGAGACAGACGAGGACTTTGACTTGGATCTCCTGGCAGACCTGGACTTGGAGGTGGAGCGAGACCGAGAGCGTGTGCGAGAGCGGGACTTAGACCGACTGTAACGGGACCGACTGCGGGATCTAGAGCGGCTCCTGCTTCTAGATCGGCTGCGACGGCGCCTTCTAGGGCTAAAACACACCAAAAAAGAAAAGGAAAGCGTGTCAGAAGTTGAACACGAGCAGCGCAACAGGCTTCACCGACTTCTCCGGGACAGGGAAGGCGGAAAGGGACACACGTGGGCACGAAAAAGAGTGTTAAGAGGGCGCCATTGTTCAGAGCGAGTGGCCGGGGGCTAAAACTACTACCGAGCGAAAGCCTGCCGCGCCGAGGGCACTCCACGTGCAGCTCCCCTCTCCCAACCCGAGCACGCCGCTCACTCGGAACACGAAACGAAAGCATGCGGCCACCCCCGGACGGGCGCACGCCTAAGCCCCGTCTCTCCACCGCATGACCGAAACTCCGCTGTCCATCCCCCGGCCGCGTCCAGGCGCTCACCTGCGACTGCGGCGGCCGTAGCCACTGCTCCCGTAGCGGCGCGGCGGCGGCCCGCGGCGGCTGTGGTGCGAGTCGGGCGGGCGGCCGTAGCGGGCCATCTGCACACGGAGCTCACGGCCATCCAGCACGGCCCCGTCCATGGCGTCCATCGCATCCTCGGCGTCGCGTTTGTCGTGGAAACGGACGAAAGCGAACCCGCGGCTCTCCTTGGTGTAGCGGTCCCGGGGGATGTAGACGTCGCCTACGCGGCCGTACTTCTCGAAGACCCTCCGGAGCGTGTCCGGGGACGTACGGTAGGTCAGGTTGTCCACTTTGAGGGACGTCATGCCCTCCACGTCTGGCGGAGGGCGCCCGTAGCTCATGGCGGGCAAGAGCCCCCGAGGGGCGGCGGCCGCTTAAAAGAATAAACCCAAAGGAAGGAGGACGAGGTGAGAGACGGCGCGGCCCTAAGCGGGAAGCGCCTCACACCGGAGGGGGAGCGCCGGAGCGGCGGCCCAACTGAGTCCAGAAAGGAGGAGAGCTACAGGGCATAGGGAAACGCCGCGAAGTCCTCAGCGGAAGGAGACGAGCAGACACCCACCTCCGGGATCCGAAGGGGAAGGCGGGAAAGAGCGGCTAAGGCCGGAGCGGAGGCGAGGCGGCAGCAGAGGCCAGCCCTGCCCGCCGCTGCGAGGAAATGAGCGGGGCGCCGCCCGCGCGCGCCTACTTAACGCCACAAAATGGCCGACGGTGGCCCGGAAGTGAAAGCTCCGTCCCGCGCCCTGCACCGCCACCCCCAGCCCGGCCCCGTCCTGCTGTGGTGTTTCATTTTTCCTGTTTTTTCTCCTTACTGGCCGCGGATCCCAGAAGCTGCTTTGGAAGGAGGATGGAAAATAATAATCGAAATTAATAAATCGCTCGCGGTTGAAAATCACCGTGAGGGCCACTCCGCCGTGACCCGGAAGGACTTGGAGGGGGCGGGGAAATTTTGAACAATGTGGGCTGAAAACGGTGAAAAAAACGGAAATAAGGCGCGGCCTGGCTCGACTATGGGGAGGGCAGGTTCCGCCAGATGATTGAAAAAAAAAAAACCAAAACAACACTCAGCCCAAAAAGCGTTACTAAAGGGAGTCGCCTCCCGCACGGGCGGGGAGGTGCCGGCGTAAAATGGCGGTGGCGGAGGGGAGCGCGAAGGGGAGACGAAATCAGGCCCTCTGCTCAGGCTGCCCCGAGGGCCTTTCTTCCCTGGCGGTAGCTGTGGGAACGTTGTGCCCTGCCTGCTCCCGCCCTAGCCGCGTGTGCGCTGCGGTCACTGCTGTGAGCGGGCCGGCGTGGGCCTGTCTCAGGCTCCCCTTCCCCTCCTGCCGCTAGCGCTGCCCGGCGAAGCTGCTGCGGTCCTTGGCGCCATGGATGCACGCTGTGGTGCGGCGCAGAGCCGTGTTGGTAGCCCTCAGGCGGCACACTGCTGTGAGGCGATCTCCGCCGGCTTCGTCGGTGCCTGTGAGAGCTGTGAGCCGAGCTGGAGAGCGTAAGAAATCCTCCTTTACGCACAGCGCTCCCTGCAAGTTCATGCCTCGGCAGCAGGTTTGGTTAAAAACGAAGCAGGGCAGAAGATGAGCAGAGCGATGACGAGTAGATTTTGGTCGAGGGAACAGGGCGAAAGCTTTTCCCAAACGAAAAGTTGCTGCTGTGTCACTTCAGGCACAATAAAATGCCCAAGATTCCAGCATGAATTCAGCGTGCCACCAGGAGGAATGTTTTTATCTGTTCCCTAATGTGAAGAATCGAAACGAAGAGGCAGTTACCTACTGATTGGTTTGATACTGATACAAGAAAGTCAATTAGAACTTACATCCTTATTCTTTCTCGCAATCGTGCTTAGTATTATTTTTTTTTTTTTTGCACTGAAGAAATATAAAAATAACCAATGACAGCAGTGCAAACTCAAATGCAACAGTTTGTTTACAAAAGTATTAGGAATCCAAACAAACCAGTGCACATTTTGTACTGTTTCATGCTGTATTGTTTGTTTTGGTTCGTTTTTTCTCCCAGACAATTTCGATTAAAAAAAATCAATCTGCTGAAACCTTTTCTGGAGATATTCAAGACCTGCCTGGATGTGTTTCTGTGATCTGGTACAGGTGATCCTGCTCTGGCAGGAGGGTTGGACTAGATAATCTTTCCAGGTACCTTCCAGCCCCTAACCTGTGATTCTGTGAACCCATTCTCTAGATTGCTTTTACAACAAGTTCCCTAAAATGCCAAAGGGAGTTTCCCGGGTCACTCCCTATTTTTGCTCACTTGAATACAAGCTGCTTTCTGTTGCCAAAGGAATTGGTCCAGCACACCAATCTAGTTTGCCCTGCAGCTAGGTGACCCTGCACATGGGGACAAAGGCATGAGTGGGACACTGCCTAGAGGATTTTAAAAAGCTATTACTATAAATTCATAGGATAAAAAGACACCTTAGCTCATTTAAAAAACAAGCTGCCTTAATAATCCAACTGGATCTCTGTAAAGCAGCCTCTGAATCATAGAATCAGAACGGTTTAGGTTGGAAAGGACCTCAAAGCTCATCTAGTTCCAACCCCCTGCCATAGGCAGGGACACCTCCCATTAGCACAGGTCACTCAAGGCCTCCTCCAACCTGGTCTTGAACACCTCCAGGGAGGGAGCAGCCACAACCTCCCTGGGCAACCTGTGCCAGTGTCTCACCACCCTCACTGTAAAGAACTTCCTCCTAACATCCAGTTTCAATCTCCCCTCTGCCACTTCAAACCCATTGCCCCTTGTCCTGTCATTGCAAGACCTTGTAAATAGTCCCTCCCCAGCCTCCCTGTAGGCACCCTTCAGATCCTGGAAGGCTACTCTAAGGTCTCCTGGAACTCTTCTCTTCTCCCTGGAAACATTCCAGGTCAAGTTGTTTGGGGCTCTCAGCAACCTGATCTAGTTGAAGCGATCCCTGCTGACTACTGAAGGTGCCTTTCAACTCAAACCGTTCTGTGATTCCCACCGTTTCAAAAAGCAAAAGAGTGGTTCCTTAAAACTGCATTTCCCATAGTGCCCAAGGGCTGCCTGGTCCGCGTCAGCTGATGCAGGCTGTGAAATGTTCCTTATTTCCTGTCCAGCATGCATGGGAACGGTTCGTGTGTGGCAGTGTCTCAGCTGTCCCTCGTCAGGTGATTGAGAGGCAGCGGAGCAGAATTCTGATTTCGAACAATGGCAAGGAGCTGAGCTCGATATGTGGCAAGCTGCTTTCTTGGGTGGGGGAAATGATATCATGAAGAACTAACATGCTCCAGTCTGCTCTGCTAACTTCATGGGAAAAGGTAGAGAGACTCTTGAGCTTTGTGATCTTTCCCTCCTGTACCTGACTTTCCTGTTTTTGTTTGGTTTATTTGATTCTCTCTCTCTCCCCTCCAAGTTACCGATTTTGCTGTACGTTATTTAAGAGGGTTACCCGATTTCTTCATTAATTAGCTGCTGCTAAGTGCCTTTAAGTAATCATTTTTGAGGCTTCCTTTTTGGGGTTTATTTTGGGCGTTTTATCAACTTTTGTTTGTATTTTTGTTTATTTTGTGTGTGTTTGGCCTTGTCGTGTTGTTTGTTTTATCGTTTGGTTTGCTTCGTTTGATTATTTTTGCCTTCTTTTTTCTTTTAAACAGAGATTAAGAAGAAACTTTTAAAAGAAAATCAAGTGTTTTTCCAGACCAAAAAGGAGGGAAGAAACCCACAAAAATGTCTCCTGAATCAAAAAAACTTTTCAACATCATTATTTTGGGCCTCTCATTTATGTTTATCTTCACTGCTTTCCAGACATGTGGAAATATTGCGGTAGGTGTGGATTTCAAATCTTGCCATGTTTCTATCACAGCTATTTATCCTTTTTTTTTTTTTTTCCTTTGTGTATGTGTGTTTGGTTGGGTTTTTTGTGTACTAAGAGTTACTTTATTTGTGATTTCTTTTTTTTTTTTTTTAATGTGCCAGACACCTTGACATTTTGCCTCCTTTTGGTTTAGTGTTAGATTAAGTTGGTTGGATAACGATGCAGTTTCTTTAGGATAGCACAGCTGCATGTGTCACTGTGCCTGATTTCTTTGAAAGCTGCTGGATTTTAGGAAAGATTTGAACTTTATAATAGTGTCTGGTTTGATATTGGTATGAAATTCAACAAGGCCAAGTGTAAGGTCCTCCACCTGGATAGGCACAATCCCAAGCACAAATACAGGCTGGGTGGGGAATGGCTGAGAGCAGCCCTGAGGAAAAGGGGGTCTGGTTTGGTGAAAAGCTCAACATGAGCCTGCAGTGTGCACATGCAGCCCACACAGCATCTGTGTGCTGAGCTGCATCAAGAGCAGTGTGGGCAGCAGGGCAAGGGAGGGGATTCTGCCCCTTTACTCTGCTCTCCTCAGACCCCATCTGGAGTCCTGTGTGCAGTTCTGGAGCCCCCAGCACACGAAGGACATGGAACTGTTGGAGCAGGTCCAGAGGAGGGCCACAAAGATGCTCAGAGGGCTGGAGCAGCTCTGCTGTGAGGACAGGCTGAGAGAGTTGGGTCTCTGCAGCCTGCAGAAGAGAAGGCTTCCAGGAGACCTTAGAGTAGCCTTCCAGTATCTGAAGGGGGCCTACAGGAAGGCTGGGGAGGGACTGTTGACAAGGTCTTGTAATGACAGGACAAGGGGCAATAGGTTTGAAGTGGCAGAGGGGAGATTGAAAGTGGATGTTAGGAGGAAGTTGTTTGCAGTGAGGGTGGTGAGACACTGGCACAGGTTGCCCAGGGAGGTTGTGGCTGCTCCCTCCCTGGAGGTGTTGAAGGCCAGGTTGGAGGAGGCCTTGAGTGACCTGTGCTAGTGGGAGGTGTCCCTGCCTATGGTGTCCCTGCTATAGATGAGCTTCGAGATCCCTTCCAACCTTACCATTCTATGATATTTGCAATATTTAACAGCTACATTGCACCTTCTGCTTATTCTGTAACCACTTTCAAAATATTTACCCAAATCGTTTTTATTAACCATGGCCCTTGTTTTTCCTCAAGTGTTTTGCCTACCCTGACGTATTTTTTCTGTTCTCACAAACTGTCCATTGAGGGGGAGTGTTGGGGACAGCATCTGACAAGTAGTCAGACTTCCACAATTGCTAGAACTGCCAAGTCACTTTCCATCTGAATAAGTAGTTTCCTGCTTTAGGATCGTGTTGCTCTTTGCCTGCTGAAGCAAAACAGAGCATAACATAACCCAAATTTACTGTTAGAAACAGACTGCAGTCTTACTATTGAAATGTTCAGAGTCCTCCTACTGTCACACTTAGCCCAGATCCTCTAACTGGTGGCATTCCTTCAGCATTAGTTACATGCCTGAAGGACAGTTAGATTTCAACATACCTCCTGAGCCTGCAGATCTTGCAGATTCTCTTTGCTTGCATGCAAAAATACTTCCTAGGTTCAGGCATCTAAATGTCCTTCACTGCACTGCAGAAATAACTACTTAAAGTAGTTTTTGTGCAGCTTGTAGGGCAGCATGTCCATGACCGCGAGTGCAGCCCAGGGATCTTTGAAGTTCTGCTTTGATTCACAGCTCCTCACTGAACTAGAGACAATGCTCATGTAATTTATTGTCATTAAAGTCATTACAAATGACTTTCCATCAGAGCTGCCTGCCAGTCCAACTAACTCCATGGTCTCATGATCACTAAAGCTGATTCAAGGAGGGAAAAAAAAGGAACAGAGCAATAATGGGAAGCCAGGAAAGAACAGACTCTTGCCAGAGGCTCATAGTCAGATCAAATTAAGAGTATTTTGGTACCTCTTATTTTTTTTTTCCCCACTCAGGATTGTCACACGTACCTACCTAGGAGGTGTTTATTCAAACAAACATTTTGTGAAATATTTCAAGACCTCTGATGAAATTATTTTGTTATCCTGAAGTACTAATTGCTGCTTCAAGCATAAATGCTTCCCTACCCATTGTGGAGGTGGTATGAGTTATGTAATTAACTCTTTGCATTGTTTGAAGTACTTTGTAGAGTCTATCAATGATTGATGTTTGATGCTGACTTCAAACTGATGTTTTTGTGAAACCACAAGATATATTCTAACATGTTACAATGTCTGCTTTTCTCACAGCAAACCGTTATCACCAATCTAAACAGCACAGATTTTCATGGCAGTGGCTACACGAGGTAATTGACACAGATCTTCTTGTTACTTTGCTCCTTGCAGGGTGAAGCTGGTTGTAATTCTGGCTCCCAAGTGATTCTGGTGTTCTGCTGACTTCACAATTTAATAACATACTTAAAGCACTTTAAAAGCAGGCTTCACCCATTCACTGTACTTTGAATTATTCCTAATTGAACTACCTATCTGTTTTGCATGTTTTCTTTGTGGGGAGGTAACCCCCCCCCCCAGACTCATCACATTTTCAGCCTTTTGTCTTAGGAGATGAAGAATGTGGAAGTTTTAAAATGAAAGTGCTAACTGAGGCCTTGCTTGTTTGCCTTTGTGCACTTCTGTGTGTTGGTGTAGGGTAGGTGGTGTGAATCAACTTCCAGGAAATACTGCAAGTGAAATGTGAAAGGAGCAGTCAGAAAGATAAGAAGAAAAGCCACAAAGAAGCCAGTCCTGTTGGTTAATTGCACTGACAAAGCCAAACTTGCCAGGCACGTTCAGGGATCTTTTGTATGCCAAAGAAAATTGTCACTTAGGAAAATCTACTTGCTGCTTTGAAGGGTTTACTGTCTTAATTTGAACTAAAAATACAACTGGCACAGAATCTCTCTATAACATTTCTGTAGTGTGCTTGGCAGAAGATGAAAACCTGACTGAGAGACAGATGAAGGTTTGGAACATTCTCCTCTATGAGTACTGGGCACAAAATAGAATAATTATTTTTAATGCAATTTGACAAGTCCCTGTTGTACCTTTGTAAGACTTTCTTGTCTGCAGTAGTTTGGGACTGTTCAGCAATCCAGGAAGCACTGTGCCCTCCTACATTAACCATGGGTGAAGAAGGCAGCAGAAGAGAGGAAGGAGATGTTTGACCATGAAGGTTATGCAGGCACTTGTGTCTGTCTTTAACTTGATTTTTTGGAATAGTCTGAACATTCTTAAATCAGTTGGACTTATAGCCTGTATTTTAAATACTTAATTACTTGTGCTTCTAGCCTATATTTTAAATATTTAGTCAGTTGCACTTATGCCCTGTATTTGAAATACTTAACCATCTTTGTTGTTTATTTATGTAGCATGTCCATTATTTATGGAGTATTCTCTGCATCAAATCTTATCTCACCCTCAGTGGTAGCAGTAGTGGGACCTCAGCTCTCCATGGTTGTTAGTGGTGTATTTTATAGGTAA
>VWYK01122706.1:0-17879 GCA_013399775.1 Semnornis frantzii
TTGATGCCCCTCCTCGTTTCACCATATACTGAAAACTACAATTTCAAGGTCACTGGATCCCAGGCAGCCTCCAACCACCCCATCTCTCACCAGCCCTTCTCTATTTGCGAGCAGCGGGTCAAGCAGGGCTGCACCCCTGGTAGGCTCACATAACATCTGAAATAAGAAGCTGTCCTTCATACACTCTAGGAACCTTCTAGACTGCCTCTTCTCTGTAGTGCTACAGTCCCAGTAGATGTCTGGCAGGTTAAAGTCACCCACAAGAACAAGGGCAAATGATCTTGAGGCAGCCTCCAGCTCTTTGAAGAATAATAAATCTACCTCTTCTTCCTGGTTGGGTGGTCTATAACAGACTCCAACCAGGATGTCAGCCTTGTTAGCCTTCTCCGTAATTCTCATCCATAGGGACTCAACTTCATCATTCTTAATCTTTACTTCCATGATGTCCAGAACCCCCCTAATATACAGGGCTACTCCTCCACCCCTTCTCCCTCACTTGTCTCTCCTGAGAGTCTGTAGCCATTGATTACGGCACTCCAGTCGTGTGAGCCATCCCACTGCATTTCTGTGACGGCAACAACATCATAGTTTTCCTCTTGTACCAAGGCTTCCATCTGCTCTTGTTTATTACCCATGCTGTGTGCATTAGTGCACAGACACTTCAGCTGGGCTGCTTGCTCTACCCCTATCTCTGGCCTACCACTCTTAGCCTCCTTCGGTTCATCTCTAGTATGGCTGTGCTTGACCCGCTCCCCCTTCCAGCCTAGTTTAAAGCCCTTTCAGCAAGCCCTGCCAGCTCACGTGCCAGGATCTTTCTCCCCCGAGACAGATGTACCTCATCTGATGGTTTCATCTCTCAGAGAGATCTGGGGATTGGAGGGATGTTATGTAAAAACAAACCCAAAACATCAAAAGATAGTGAGAGTTGCTGAGCAGACCAGTATCTTTCCCGTTACAATCACGGAATTTGCCTACTGAGGGATTCTGGTTTTGAGAGGCTTAGTGCAGTGTCTTTGCAGATGTGAAACAGGCAGGCAGTTCACTAGGTCAGAGTGAGATCCTGAAGCAGCAGATATTTTTATTCTCAGCAAGAAGAAATTATTCATCCAGTAATATATACAGATCTAAACACCTACATATACACTTTCCAAATAGCTAGAGCAGCTTAGTAAGAGCCTTTCACTGCAGTCAGTCAAATCTTCATTATTTTTGCTTTTTTTCTTTCTCCCCAACCCCACAAGGGTCCAGACTATAACAACTCCTGCTCTGGAGATCTTTTGATATTTGAAGAAACTCAGAAGATCTAACAAGGCATCACACTGCAATGGAGAAATTGAGGTATATATGTCATCATGTTTCCACAATGGCTCTCTGTAGGGAAACAAGGTGCAAGATTTGCCCATAGCTAAAGCAAAAATGCCCAAATCACAAACACATCCCCGAATCTGTCATATAAAGCACTTACTTTATACTTCCAGTAGCCAGTTTCTGTGCTTTACCCCTTATTAAATGTTTCTGGAACCCTCAAACTAAAGAGATTCTCACTGCCAAGTCTACTACCCACTTGGCTGAATCAGATATGAATCACGAATTGAGACAAAGATCTCAATGGGTGGGAGGTGAAAGAGCAAGTCAACAAGAAGAATGCTCCCCAAGCAAGCTCCAACAGGAGCATGTGAGCAAACACAAACCTTTTTGACAGTGTTTCTGAGCGCAACACCTGATGTAGCTACCAAGGTAAGGTGAAGCTCTCTCAGCCCAGTTAGCATTTCATTGTCTCTTATCCCTAGGCCATAAACAAGTTCCTGATGCCCACAAGCACTTATCCACACAGCAGTATTTAGGGCTAGAACCAAAATCACAGAGTAGTCTTGGTTGGAAAAGAGCTTTAAGTTCATCAAGTCCAACCATAATCTAACTCTACCAAGTCTGGCACTAAACCATGTCCTGAGCACCATATCTCTGCATCTTTTAAAGAGCTCCAGGGATGTGGATTCAACCACCTTCCTGGGAACCCTAGTCCAGTGTTTGAGAACCTTTTCAGGAATGAAGTTTATTTTAATATCCAGCCTAAACCTCCCCTGGTACATCTTGAGGTCACTTCCTCTTTGTCCTATCACATTTTGCTAGGCAGAAGAGACCAACCCTCACTTCGCCCCAACTTCCTTTCATGGAGTTGTAGGGAGTGAGAAAGTATCTCCTCAGCCTCCTTTACTCCAGAAATGCAGAAGAGATGTACAAATGACCATGAGCACTAGGAGACAGCTCTCAGAGGTGAGGCAATAAGCCATGTTCACATTTCTCATCTCCTCTCCCTGTCAAACTGCTTTGTGGAAGTGAAATGTGCTCTGTGATAACTTAGAACAATGTATTGCCCAGCACAGAGTCTGGAGATGCCATCTTTAAAGCCATGCAACAGCATCATTCTTCACACTGTCAGAGGAGCTATGCAAACAAACATCAACTGATAATCTGGCCAAATCACTGCAACTGTCCTTCTGCCAAGGTAGCAGCATTACTTCAAATGCTGTCAGCTGTCACTCAGGGAATACAAACCACGTCCTTGATCAAGGATATTACTAAATCTCCATGTGACAAACATCTTGGGAGTCTTCATCATCATATCTGCTTCAGTCCTCAAGAGAACTAACACTCCCTGCTTTGTCACACAGCTGATCTCCCTCTAGTGTGCAAGTGCCAGGTGGAGCTGCAAGACTTATGATCAACAGCAAGGGAGAAGGATGTTCCTAAAGAACAGCAGTTTGCTACATGAGCAACTTCCTGGTCAGCATCTCTCATCGGACTGCCAGGCAAACTGTGACTACACCTTCACCTTTCCCTCCCTTTTTCTCACCATCCGGCCTCCAAATCTTTGACAAGAAAGGGCACTCAGCCTGCACTCAGCCCTTGATGCTTCCGGTTTTGCACCCAGCCACGGGTGAGGGTTGCAGCTGCTCGAGCAGTGCTTGGCAGGTGTATCCTCCGACTGCAGGCGTTTTGTTTCCTGTTTGTACCACACTTGAGATGGGCTGGGCTAAACCTTCAGAGTCATGAGAAATGAATGCTTCATGCAGTAAGCCTCAGGTTCCTCTGTCACGCCACGCCTCTCCTCGCCATGCTGAGAGATACAAATACGGCTTGGCTTTGCTATCCTTTGGGATACCTGAAAAGCTTTGTTGGGCATTCACATGTGTAGACTACAGGAAGAAATGTCCCAACCCACAGGTCAGTTCTACTTGTACTTCCAAGAGCTGATCCTCTCCAAATCAGAAGAAAGGGAAGACTGAATAAGTGAGAGCATGGCTTGTCTTTCTGCCAACAGCATTAGGAGTCACAGTCTGCTGACTATTCTGCAGGAATCAGCAGTGGCATTTTCTTTCTGATCACTGTCAAATGAAGTATCTACAACCTTTCCAGCATTTCCAGGGCTAAAGCCAAAGATAGTCAAGGAATTAGATGGCTTTAAAGTTGTGCTATCACAAAAGTTTCCTTCACCTTTCTCACAGGGATGCTGTAAAATCCAGTTCTGTTGACAGGAAGGTAATTTTACTTTAGTAAGAACAGGGATACTGAAAAGTCTACTTTTGATAGCAGACTTTAAATGTGGCAGTTATCTCCACCTTCAAAGCTTGTGCTCTGCTCTGATAGACACTGGTTCTCCAGGAGGATGGAGTTGTGCCACCTGTCCCTACTGAACATTGGAAAACCAAACCAAGTAAGTTCTTGTCCCACCAGGGCTCTGCCAGACTTGCTGGAAACTAAAATGTTATTATCCAAGAAGTAAATGGAAAGTTCTTTGCTATAGGAAAGTTGACTCATTTGCAGAACCCAGACATTTGAGATTTATCCAGGCTGTCCATCACCCAGACAATTTTGTGGTAATCAAACATCACTTCAGCAGATGGTGTGACAGAAGGAACGAAATCTTTCTTAACCTCCAAAACAACTGCAGTATGAGTCTTCAAAAAAAACTTCCTATGCTACAGTTTAGCAATTTCAGAGTTCCCCATTTATTCTCTGCTTTTCATGGGCCACTGACTGACATCAGCGGTCATGGGAAAGGGACATCTAAGAGACAACACTCTTTAGATGAAAAACGTCTAACATCCTATTAGGTAGGACAGAGAACTACCAAATAGGATGAATATTGTGGATCACTTGAAACCCAGACACATCCACGCTTCTCTACACATTGACCAAAAACCAGGTTCAGCATAAAGCATAACAATTTAAGGTACAAAGATGTCATTTGTGACCCGTGCATGACCTCAAATCCAGCTGTACTAGAAAAGTGCCAGCTCATCTAAATGAGGTGCCGTTTCTGCACAACACCAAGAGAGATTGCGCTGTGGCAACGAGCCAGGAAATAACCTCAAGAAGCTAATCTCCCCGGGGTGAACTCCAGGCACTCGGGAAGGAAGCTGAGCATGCGCTTCACCGTATTTGCCAAGGTGGTGCAGACTGTTACCTAGACACAGAGCTCTATCCGGCCTGCCCAGCAAGTTCAGGGCCGTGCTCGCCACCAGTTTAACGCTCCAGTGATTCAGCGGCCATGAGAGAATCTCTGGTCTGAACAGATAAAGAGAAATTAAGGGAATTTTTAACGCTTACCCATTATGACACTTCCCCATTTGCCACAAAGCACTATCATCAAACAGAAATTGCAAAACTGCCTCTGTTAACTGGACAAAGACTCCTCTCTTCATAGCTTGGGTTAGGGAACACGTGTTGAAAGCTTACTATGCTTTCAAGGCATCCTCATGTAAGGGTCCCAGCAGCCATACCCCATAAAACTTGCAGATACTGCCAAAAAGGAACATAAACACTGTGGCAGCGACACACTAACACACTAACTTTTTTCCTGTGGAAAAGGATAGGAAGCACAAGGATAAAGTTATGGTTGCTGTAAGAACCTACCAGTTGTCTGTGATAACTCTGCTCTATTTTGGTCACTATTCCTTGAAAGTTTTGATGAATTGGAGGAAAGTTCATGGTACTGTTGAGGTTGAAAGAATTGTGTTTGCTTATTCTGAGAGGTCCAAGCACAACAACTGTCTTGAGATACAGGAAAAAGGCTTTCCAGGGGTATCAAGGAGTTTCCAAACAGGATGAACAAATGCCTGTAAAATCGTTGTCTAGCTCAGTCACAGGGGACACCTGCAAGCAAGATACAACCAGATTGATCCCAATGCCAGTGATGTGCAATACCCCTAAAGAAGCTCTCAGTCACAAGCACCAAGACAGTTCATCATCAGTGGTCTAAAAACACTGATGTCCTGCAGGACAGTGAAGACATTTTTTAAAAAGTATTAAAACATTAACAAAAAAAAAAATTTAGTTCTCTCACACCAACACTTGTCTGCAAATCCAGATTTCTGAAATTATTGTACACACACGTATGTATGCACATACAGAGAGGTTACTGACAGGTATTTGCACAACTTGCTCCTTTCCCATTATGATAATTCATCTTCTAACATCCTAAATCATGAGGGCCTCATTTGCAAAAGGCCTGAGCAAACTCCACTGCTTCAGTATGGGACCTAGGTCCACACACGTGCCCTTTCTCTGCTACAGTTCCACAACTACAGGCTGTACTTCAGAACACCACTGAACAATTTAAGCAATTAATGCTTGTAAACTAAATTAGAGGCACTCAAATAAGGCAGTCGAGTACTCAAATAAGCAAAAAGATAGTGTTAAGTGAAAAGGATTATTAGAGTCTAAAAATAGGTCATGTAAAAAAAAAAAAAAAAAAAATCAGATCTACACTATTAACAGTTTGCCATCTGCTCTTCTCATCTATCGGAAGACAAAGTCCAGTACTCCACCTCTCCTCCCTTCCTTTGTCTCCTCCAAGCTCACACCTCCATTTTCCTCTGAAGGAACCCAAGCAGTTACTGCTTCACTTACCACGCAGGTTGCTGTTCAAACAGGGCCCACCCTTGGCAATGGAATGCCAGTGTCTGCAGGCCACAGGCGCGTTACTTAGCCGAGTGTGGTATTTACCTAGGGGCAAGCCACATCCTTCAGCAACCACTTTAATAACTCTGAGCTTTAACATAGGCAGTGTGAGATTATTCCAAACCACTGTGTTGAAATGATTTAAAACAAAACGAAACCAAACCACCAAAAAGCAAACAACAAAACCTAACCAAACCAACTAAACAAACACACTCCTATTTTGGTTAGCAGAACAAGTGAGGGCAGTGCTCCAGGCAAGAGGGAACCCACAGATGGAATGTGGCAATGATGGAGAAGCCCCAAATTAAATGAGAATGGAGAACCCTTCATCATCACCTGTAAGAATGAGAGGCCATTCTGTGTTACGAGGCAGTTGTTTGTTTTTGAAGCAAACTTAAGGATTAGAGAACCTCTTCCTGCCCCAAGTCAACACTAGAAACTATGTAAGGAATCCAGAGAAAAGATTACTCCTCCCTTGAACAAACCTTCAGGATCAAAAGAGAATTTCTGTTAGAAAAAAACAGCACATGAAAGACAAGCTGAATTCCTCCTCCATAACAGAAGCAGGTAGACCCAGCAGACAAGGGGTTATTTAGGATTTTAAATTTCTACCGTGTAGCCCTTAAGAGAGCCGAATTCAGAAGTTACATAAGGAGTGACTCAATGAAAGACTGAAACTGAAACAAGGCATCTGCCTCCCTGAAAACTTGTGGGCGTTTGAACAATAGTGAGTGTGTCCTACAGAGTACGTTTCCTCTGCCCTGAAGGTAAACAAACGTGTTTACAGTCAGGATCCTGGAGATCTCGGCATTTCAGAAGCACATCAATTGCCAATCATTAAGATCTGAACCCACCTAAAAATAAAATAAATGGAATGTATTTTATACACAGATCATGTATTTACCAAAAGTTTTATCTCATAGTAAGAGACCAAAAAACCCCATCAAACTTAGAAGAATTTCATACTGCTGGCTCCTAGCAACAGAACTGCAAGCAACACTCCCATAGCTTCCACAACCACCTACACCAGCCTCCTGAAATATGGAGCAAGCAGCAAGTTCTCTGCCAGATTGGACACGGGCTGCAGAATCCAAGAGTGACCACCATCCACACACCAGGTCTCAGCATACAAGACAGACACTAGAAATATTTGCAGGTGGTTTATGGTTTACACTGCACACACAGGAACAAGTCATGCAGCAAAGTTATTTCACAAGCCAAGACTGATTTTGCTGCCCTGCGTGCTCTTTTTCTTGAAGACTACAATGTGAAAATAGGTGACTTGGCTACATTCATCCCAGGACCCAGACAGGATTGCTAATTATAGAACCAGAGCACTGAAAAGGCAGAATGGGATCAACACACACAACTACAGCAATGGGAGAGGATGCATTGCTGGAGATAATGTAGAAATAAGCCGAGATGGAAAAAAAGATCACTGGGTTTCTGTCACTGCAGTTTTAACACTGCAATAGTTTTTCCATTGAATGTCTTAAGTAGCCATGGTGGCATCATGAACGAGTGACAAGCAACCAGAAGTCAAGAATCTCCACTTCGAAAGCCTCTCACAGGATTATCAACAGAATGGGAAGAAATTAATACCTTGGGATTCAATTCCTTACTTCTTCAGCATTAGCGCAAAAAGGCAAAACCGTTCCTCCTCTAAATTCCACACAGTAAGAGAAAACAAACTACACCCAACTCTCAGCCCCAACTTCTGACACACAGCATTTTGCACAGCGGAAGGCAAAAGCTGGAGCGTAGGAAGGTTTCCTAGTTTCTACGGATTACATTCTCCTTGGAACAAAGCTGACCCTTTGTGGAACCAATGCCGCTGTTCCTACAGAACGTGCATGGGTGGGAATGGCTGAGGAGGGAGCCCACAGCAAGCAGAGCTTATGACTAGAACATTCAGGTCAAGTGCACTTAGCCAACAACCCACTCAAAGCCCACAAAGACAGCAAGCAGCCAATCTGCACATACAAGTGCTGCTCACAGATTTTTATCCTTTCTACCGCTGCACCACACAAGCATACAGTGATGGAGGAAAACAGAGGCCTCCTTTTAAGACTTACTCTAGCTCTGCCTCTTTTAGAAGATCAGGGTCTCAAAATCTTCCTGCACAGCCACTAAAGCACCAATGCACAAGTCTTTCTGTTTCTGTGTCTCGTTCTCCTGAGATGTGCTCTGAGTTACCTCACAAAAAGGCAAAACCTCTTTGCTTCAGACGGAAAAATTCCAACAAAATATGAACTGTTTCCAAAGCTAGAAAAAGGTAAGTATCTCAGTACAAAATTTCCAATGAACCCCCTGAATAGCTTTTTAACTTTGCATTTTGAGGAAAGAGATTGAAATTCAGAAAGAGAAAAGTTTTCAAAGCTGGAACAGACTATGGCAAGAGCAGAGATCAACCTGACCAAATCTGGAAAATATGTAAGAGTTCATTTCCAGCAGACACTCATTAGTCTTTAGAAGCTACCTTCTGTGGAGATTCCTGAGCACAGCACACACAAGAGATGAATAGAGCTCAGCTGTGAAGGGTGTGTTCAGCCATCCTACTCTTCAGATACACCAGGTGAGCGTGGAGGCTCAACTCTGCTCAAAGCAGTTGCGGGCCTAGGTTTGCCTGATACAAGAGAGTCACCTGTCCCTGGGCCTGACGAGCCTCTCCAGGTACAGCACTCCTTTGAGTGCTCTCTTTGGCATAGGCCCGTGGAACAGGCCAGCCAGCTCTGGTTCAATGCAGCGCGTGCTTTGGAAAGGAGGGGAGGATGAAACATTGCCATGTGTCAGCACTTTGCACCACTGGAACCTGTTTGGATGCCAAATTATGTTTGCACTGGAACTTGAATAACGTTTTAAGTGCAGAAATGAGTACTCAAAACTTAGACATTTTCAGAATTGAAGGTTTTGGTGCACACTTAAGTTATCCTCTTTATGGCAACACTTGCCCCACTCTGCAAATCTTATCATACAGTCTTCAATTATATGATAACATATTGTAGTTTCTATTCATTCAGTGTAAACAAACAATTCTTGACTCCATAAAAAGCAGCTTTTGGGTTTTTTCTGTATATTCTATCCTCATCAGCTTTATCATTTTTACTTTACTTACTGGAAACCTACTGTAAACTCAGATATTGAATAGCGTGGTACTTTTAAGTAAGCCATCACTGTAGCAGCAGAATGCTTTCCAAATGTTAATGAATTTGTTTGTTACACAAACTGTTTTATTCATATCTTAAAGGGAAAATACTGAAGGGAAGATAAATTAATACAAGAAGCACCCACTAATTTCAAAAGCCCAATCTGAGGTGTCATTTTTTGCTTTTCCTAAGACAAAGTTATACAACACTGCAGAAGAGCTACCACTAACTTTTGCTACAGGTTCAGCATTTTTGCTAGTAAGAGCCATGCGCTCAAGCTGGTCAATAAGAGAATGAGAAAGATAGAGTTAGTGGCCATGGTCAAAGCCTCCCTGAATAACTTGCCCAGTCTCTCCCAAGGACACTGTGCCAGCCAAACAATTCTCCACATAGCATTTTTCAACATCACATTGGGGAGACAGTCCTCCTCTTCTTGTGAACTACCTGATCTGCTGCATACTTATCTATGAAGAAACAGAAGTCCTGCACCACACAGCATCAATGACTGTGGAACTGTAACTTGTCATTTGAGTTGATTTGAAATAAAAAAAAACTGCTCATTATCTGAGAGTCATGCCTTTTGTGCATCACACACTAGTCTGCTTGTAGTTAAGGACTGTAGAGTATTCATATACCCAAACTGCTATCACTTCAGTTCTTTTATTTAATATATTTTTAATGCTTGACTGATTAGTTGTCTTATCTTCTCCTGATGTGTTTTGGTTGGGTTTTTGGGTTTGGTTTTTTTTGTTCTTTTGTTTTTTAGGTTTGTTTTTTTTTTTAGAATGTATTTTCCTCATTTTTTTAAAGCAAGCCTGCTTGCCCATTAAGTTTTGATCTTCCGTTTAGTTTCTCTCCCCTCACATTTCCAGCAGGATTCCAAATCAGTCTCAAACACTCCTCTTGTTTGCCTATACATACCCTGCACCTATCACCACCCTCTACTCTCCTTGTCTCCAAAGCTTTGCTCTTGACTAGCCTGCATTAGATCACACAGCTTCCTGTTGCAATGTACCTCTCCAAAAGACTGGTGATGTGAAAGCACAAGACCACTACCTTTGCACAGGGGATCTTTGCAGGTTTTCAGCAGAGGTAGTGATTTCAGAGCATCTGGCACGTTCCACTGTAGGAAGGCACTGATGTGTGGCAATGATGTTTCATCCCTTCTTCCTTTCCAAAGCACCTGCTGCAGAGTGAGCCAGTGCTGGCTGGCCTGCTTCACATGTCCATGCCAAAGAGGGCACTCAAAGGAGCTGTACTTAGCAAGGCTCTTCAGACCCAGGGAGGGGTGGCCCTCTAGCACCAGGCAAACCTAGGTAAACAGCTGCCCCAAGCACAGCTGAGCCTCCTCAAGCTCTTCTGGTGTGTCTGAAGAGTGGGATCGCTGAACACACCCTTTCCAGCTGAGCTCCATCAACCCTGTGTGCACCACAGACTAACTTTAAGGAGCACCAGCACCTCAAAGGTGAGAAGTAGAAACATACCTTTGATTCAGACAGTAAAGGACAGGAACGACACAATGTCAACAGCAAACATTAATGAAAACCACAACAGTGTTCTCAGCTATAGGGAGCTGCTTGGAAAATGCCAAGACATAAAGAAAGCTGTGTTCCCTGTGGCAGCTCAGAGGAGTAAGGACAGCTATAGATACAACCGAATCATAATTTTATGTCAGAATGTGGCAGAGACCAGTGGACACAATCAGTTACACTGAAAATTAACCATGATTTCCTACCATCACTGAAGAAAGTCGTTCTCTTTCCATGCAGCATCCAATGTAATTTACCAAGAGATATTGCCCTCATCAGTATGAAGACTGCAGCAGTTTGCGCTCTGATACGTCACAAGTGAGCGGTACCATTGCCACCAGCTCTCTTATTCACACACTTCTGCGACATCCCAACATGCTGTTAAACAGGTGATCACCTGGTGGACTGGTGAATCATACACATTGCTGTGCCAGCTCCATGCAGACATAACATGTATCATCTATACCTATTCTTCACCACCTGTAACCACACCTCTGTTGTCAACATGTCTCACATATGTCTGACGTCAGAAGGCTGATGAGGAACAGCAGACTGAAGTTGAATGCGGTGACATTGGTGGGCTGGGGTAAACAGTTTAATGGGTTTGCATTCACTTGGATATTTCAGCCTGTGGATAAGGAATGTTTCTGGATTCTGGGTTAATGCCAAGGCTCCTACAAAGCAGCATCTGTGTCATGCTTGCTATACTCACCAACTGCCTTGGAGATTCTGTCCCAAGCTCTAATTCTGGATCATGCCAGGTCTATGATATTCCGTTAAATGAGCTGCCAGTTGTTCTTTGGCTAATTTCTCCCTGACCTTGCCAAGGAATAGAAGGTTTAATAACAGGCAATAATAGCCAAGCCTGGTGGGTTCAGGTTTCTGTAGCATTGGTCTCACACTTCTATGTTTTAGAATGTAAAGGAAAAAATCATCCCTTGAGGAAAGCTCTACATGTACTGATACAAAAGCCATCCAAATGCTGCTGGCTGTGTTATCCCAGAAAGTATCCTCCACTACTGACAGGAACGGATCAGTCAAGTGCTGGAAGCAATACACCAATGTGTCTGCTCATCTGACACTAGATGGATAGTCTCTTCCCCTTCTCTATGCTTTGGCTCAGAACGAGCTGAGGGAGACTAACATTTGCTTTCCCTATCCCCCTCCTCCTCTTTTTTTAAAATTATATTTTCCCCAGGTATGCTATGGAGAGAGAATGCTGCCTTGCCCCACATGCAAGATTACAGAGGAAGCTCTGCTGGTACAGAAGGCTGAGAAGAGCACATTAGAATGCAATTTAAACCTACACTCTTCAAGATCCAAATTAACATGGACTGACAAGCCAATTCTTTCTACCTCAGCCCCCTTCTCTGCAAAAACTGCACTGACAGAGAAGACAGACAGTGGCTTGAATGGTGCTGTACATAAAATCTTTTTTTTCTTCCAAGATATGCAAGGATATTACCTTTTCTGCCAACACACTTACAATCACCCAAAAATGCTGTATGATGGTCTTTGGTTCTTCTCTCAGTCACTGGTAAATGAAGGAGCTACCTACCACATAAATACAACGTGCTTTCTCAGCTTCCAGAAATATTAGCTGTATTACACTGCATAGCATTGTGAGCTTTTAACTGATTCACTTTAACACATTCCATTTATAATACACCTTAGATATGAGTTGAGAAGTTATTTTCATCTCTAGTAATTACCTACCACGTGTTCAGGTAAAAGCACGTTCACCCTCACCGAACCAGTCTAATAAGGTAAGAGTGTCAGTACCCAAAAGCATACAGACATGCAAAGTTTCCAAACTACTGCTCCAGCCACTACACTTACTCCTTTTGAGACTGGCAGGGGTTTTCACAAATAAATCTCCAACTCTGCTGAGTCGGTGACAGGTTAAGAAAAATCTGCTTAGGTGTGCCCTCTGTAAAAAGCAAAGCATCACCCAGTGACCAGGAGTTAGTGCATCTGGAAAGAGGGAAAGTAAGTAACAGTAAGTGTTGTAAGGAAGTTTGAACTGGAGAAGTGCACAAAAACTTCTATAATGTACCAAATCCAGCCGGTCCATACAAAACTGTAACAGAGCTCTTTCAACTTCAAATTATATATTAAAGTAACATGTCCTTTAACATGCAAAAAAGGAAATTGATTCAAAGAGAAGAATCTTGTAACCTCTAGGTCACCACTTCAGATATATCCAAGACTCTCAACTGATAAGACATTGACTTGCCTCCCTCTCAACTGATTTGACAAGAGCTAACTCACTTTCTACTAGACAAGAAACCATGTTACTAACCGACAGTCACCACTAGAACTGATAGTTCAATATACTTCAGCACCTGAGGGTACATACAGTGAAGATGTTCTCTCAACTGAGAGAAGGCTCCCATCCAGAGTTTTGGCTAAATGACTCTGCTACATGGAATGTACTTTACCATTGCTTACCTCACATTTGCTTAGTATACAGTAAATAGATTTTGATGTCTGACTGTCATTGCAATTCAGCATTTCTTTCAGAGCCATGAAATGTATTCCATTAGAAGTACTTGTACTATGAGCAGCAAACTAATGAAGCCTGGCTTCTGATCCACTGGTATCCATTGTCCTGCATCCACTCTTACCAGAGCAGCTACAGCTTGTCATGGTTCTCTATAAGCTTGTGCCAGAAATACTCCAATCCCTCTCACTTTTCCACATCCTACCTCTCTCCCCTCCACCATTTTCCTCATCTTCTTCCTCTCAACTAATGTCTTCAACGTTCCCTAACCTTCCCTGCCCATGTCACTGTATGCTCCCTCACATACTTTCACCCTCAGGACAAGAGAGACCACCTGCTGTAGCTGGCTCAAGAACATAAACACTGATCAACCAGCCAGTAGGTACATGACAAACTGCTAGTTCAAAAACAAACCAGAAGACAACTGTTGAACTCATCTTGCACCCTCTCCTCCTAAGAAAAAGTATGCACTTACTTTTGTTCCCTCTCTTCCACTGAAGAGTCTGATCTCCACAAAACTTTGAAGATCTCTTGAAAAAACTTTGAAATGTCTCTGTCACTGCCAAATTTGGCTGAGATCTACTAAAGCTGTTAAAATGAAACTGATAGAGTGATTACACAAGCTTCCCTTCCTTTGCAAAGTAGGCTAAAAACCCATTAAGTGTCTTACTTATGTCATCCCTTCATTTCTATTCTTCACTTAAAAATAACAATTCTCTTCTACCACATTCACTTATGTAACCCACCCCTGAGCTGAATTAGTTGAAACTTTTTGGGTTGTATTCATTACAGGTATGTCTCTCTATCTTTGTCCATTCTAAGGTGCTTGGATTATGAAAAATAACGGCAAGAAGATTGGTGAAACCAAACAATCTTTGCTAACAGATAACCCTCAAAGTTTCTGGACTGGCATCACTGAAGCAAGAACTGAACTGTTTTTCCTTTAGCAAGCTGTCATCTGTTCTCATGGTTACAGATCTAGGAATTTGGAATGACAGGTCACAGTTTTGAGAACGAGTAGATACTTACTTGGCATGCTTCTATCTAGTAAATAACATTCTCCTATTATAGAAGAGGCTGCTGCACACTATCACTGTGTTTATTCTCTGTGAAAACCACTTTTTAAAGTCTCTGGCCCAACAAAGAAGGTGCTAACCAGACTTATAGATCTCTTAAAATTACTCACTCACAGAATGAAGACAAAAATACATAGCTCTTGCACTCTCTCCATGACTATAAATGGACCACTGGTGCTTTCACTGCAAGATTCAACTGTGTATACACACTTCCCAGATGGCATGAAGCAAGGGGAGAAAAGCAGGTTTCCCATTTAAATGCAAGGGAAGGCAGGAATGTCAGATGTTGTCAGAGGGTGAAGTCTGCTCTGTCAACTGGCCACTTAAAAAATAACCAATAGTTTTTTTTCTTGTTGACTGATAAAAGCTGGGAATCTCCAGCTATAGCGTTATACAAATCACATTAGCACAGCTACGCACAATTGGGTTTCAGAGAGCCACAAGCTCAGCTAACAGGACAGCAGTAGAACGGGCTTCTCTCACGCTTCCAGCTCTCCTAGCTGGAGGGGTTTTCCTCCAGTGAAGTCAGGGCAGTCCAGTTTCCAAAGCCTCTGTTAATTGCTGCAAAATGAAATGTGAGTCTTGTGCAGAGGAACTGGAACACTACCCGCTGAGCTTCTCTCAAAGGTGGGCCAGCCTAGATGCCAGCACTGCTGATGCAGGCTGGGACTGGACTGTAGCCATCAGTCATCTGTCCTCCAGCATTCAGTCCCTGCAGCAGGAGCCCTGACACCCCAGGACATGCCCACATACTGTGCTCAGGAAGAAACACAAATTTAACGTTGTCACAATGCACCAATTCAACCCAGCATGCTCTGTGAAGCCCCTAACTGAATCACTGCTCCTCTTGGAGAGCTCACTGTCAGCCTAGCAAGCTGTCAGGGACAGCCATCCTCCTGGGGACAGCCCAGGCTCACCATTCTGTGATTTAAGGCCTGGAAATTCCAGGGCAGCAAGGTCTCTACATAGAGGAAGGACTTCAGAGTTTCCTGTCTCTCACAGAGGTAGCTTGAGAACCCATGATATTTGAAAGACCCAAATGGGTCTGTCTTGATTTCGAGGTCAAGAGCAGAGATGCCCCAAGTTGAGAAGCCTCAGAGAGCCTTCTTCAGCTTCAGACTCAAGTTCCTGGATCTGCAGATGGAAGCCTTGAAGCCCTGATAACAAGAATGTTATCAGAACTTCTGCTCCCACAGTTGAAGACCTGGGCAAGTTTCCAAGGTCCCTGCTAGGCACTGGGGAGTCTAGTAGGCTTGACAATCCAGCAGTCCTCTGAACGCTGGTCTGAGCTTAGTCAGAAGGTGCCAGGCTTCAAATTAATCTGTAACACTTCCACAGAAAAGTCTACAGAAATTTCAAGGCAAGGGAAATTTTTAAACATCAACATTTTCCATTAATTGTAAACAGCAAGTATGGCTCATCTCTGACCTCAGTTTCCTTCAGAAAAGGCTCTATCTTTTGAGTCTCAGTCTGAGAATAAGCCTTCATCTATTAAAATGCATCCCCAAAGAAGAATAAATATAAACAAAAGGTGGCAGTTTGCCTGTAAAAAGAATCTTGACAATCTAAACCCATTCCTCAGGTTATCCTAAAATTTTCAGTTATTTCCACATGTACATACCTGCCTTGAACTCAAAGCCATTCTAAACACACTCATCCTGCCTCAAGATTAACAAGTATAAAGGACACATCCTGCAAAGTTGAACCCACAGAGGTTCAAAGCACAGGCTCCAAACTTCGGCATGCCTACGTACTGATTCACTATGGAAACAGTATCTGACAAGACTGAGCAGCTGAGGGTATGGATTGCTGGTAGCATACTGTTGTCCATTCCTGAAACACATCAAACACAAGAACAAGCCTGTCCTGGTCACCTCCAAGCACCAGCAAGTACATAGTGGAGCCATCTGAGATGAAGTGCACTGTGCCTGACCATAGGGAGAACAGCGCATTCCCAGGATTCAAGCTCTCTGGGAAATGCTGCTATGAAGGGAGGGATGAACTTCACAAGCATGCATTATTAAAGCAGATGAAAGACCTGGCCCATTTAATTTTTTAGGCAGTGTCATGAAGCTGGTTCTGTTTTAGACTCCTAGGCACTAGCCCACGTGCCAACTTGCCACAAAATTGATAATGAGACAACACTGAACATAAGTTCAAATGCAGACTTTTGGCAAGTAGTTTGTCCCATCTTCCCCTACACTCTAAGTGTGGAAAAGTAACTCAGCCTTTAAAAACATTGTGCTGTATTAGCTGAGTGAATACATACTTTACCAAAGAGACATTTAAAAAAACCTGCAGATGCACTAAACTAGGGAAACCAGCAAAAACTTTTTCAAAACCCTAATTCTCATAATACTATTAAAGGTCTCAATTTCCCACGCACTTACATGAATAGGACATTCTCTCTGAGCTTAAAGCATTTATAATACAGCTATTTTTAGTTTGTCTATAAATAATTGTTAAAAGAACTTCTGCTTTACTTTTTAGTTACAAGAAAAGAAAAAATCAAAAGTGACTAAGGCCTTTTCCAATTTCACAGGATCTAGAAACCGCATGTAATGTAAGAGAAAGTAACACCACTCACATCCCCTTATGCTCTGTATTTTATATACATGCTAGGTCTAACGACTGATGTAGCACTCGCATATTGCACACAATACCAAGGGCTTCAGCAGTGCAGAAGCAAAACCCTAATGGTAGCATGGCTTCTCACCTGAAGGATCAGTTTTCCTTCAGACTGTACTCCTAGACAATTTGACCAGATGCACAATGTCATCTTAGAAGTCTCTGTATTGCTTGGGCATTATCACTAAATTCTTGTTCCCTATTAACCGCAGACAGCTCAAAGCATCAGCAGGAATGTATTCAAAGGATCCTTATAGCCCTTTTCCATCTTTAATTTCTTTTCTTCCTCTCCCTTCACAAAGCCCCACCAGCAGAGCATATATTTTAGAAAAGAAAGCACAACAGTAGCAATTACTTTCTTATGCACCAAATTATTGGTTTCTTGAAATGCAGTGTGAAAAAGTACAAAAACTCTGTATTTTTTTTCTTTTCCTTTTCCAAAACCAGGCCACAAGCTGATGCAAACAAAACCAGCATTGCACACAGCATTTTAGCTCCTGTACTACAAGTCCTCTGTAAAAACCCCACAATTATCATGAGAAAAGTCCAGCTGGAGGTAGCACCTACAAGCTGTATTACTTCTTGCTTATACATTATTTCAAAACATGTGTTCTGCAAGAAAAGCATTCAGTGCCAACGAGCTGGTAGAAGAACAGTAACTTAAGTTCTGGTCTTAATAAAGGTGGGAGGGGTAAATCATTAAAGCAACATATTTCACTTACAAAACCCCAAGAAGCATTCTATAAGGAGTGGGGCAAATACATACTAAAGTTCATAAAAAAGCAACTAACTACATGTTTTAAAAAGCGCATTTCACGGATGAAAGCTGCCAAATTACACCGGAGATTTAGTGAAAAGAATGTGTTACTGCCAGGATGGACAAAAGCATGCATTCTACCCATTCCAAGCTCCTCCCCATCTCCTGTCATGCTCACAGCAAGAAGCAGCTCAAAACCTGACAACCACAGACGCCAGGACTGGAAGAGACAAAAAAAAAAAAAAAAAACCTGCTGGTTAATCCCTGGTAATTTTT
>VWYK01122715.1:0-14902 GCA_013399775.1 Semnornis frantzii
GTGCTGAGGTTTAGTGGTGACCCTGGCAGTGCTGGACCCCATGATCCTAAAGGTCTTTTCTAACCAACATGATTTCAAGGTTCCACAATCTCCTTTCTCCTGGCAGTGCTAAGCCCTCCCCTGCCCCCTCCTCACTCACCGCCAAGGCTGAGGAGTAAAAGCTGAAGATGTTCTGCCGGAATTCCTTCAGTGCCTTCTTGAAGACCACATCCACCAGAGTGTCCTTCTTGCTGTCCTCGTTCTCCAACTCGTTCATCTGGGGAACCAAAAGGCCTTTATGCATCCCACCCCACCTGTGCTGTGGCACAGCACCAGCTGGGATACAGCAGCACTGACCTGCAGCTGCTGTGCCCTAAGCGTCCCAACGACTGCAAGGTGGCTCCTCCTGCCTGCAAACTAGAAACATCAGCACCTCCCCACAGCCCTCAGGACCACACACTCACAGAAGGGCAGGGGCTGGAAGGGACCTCCAGAGCTCAGCCAGTCCAATCCCCCTGCCAGAGCAGGGTCACCCAGAGCACATCACAGAGGAATGCATCCAGGCGGGTTTGGAATATCTCCAGAGAGGGAGACTCCACAACCCCCCTGGGCAGCCTGTTACAGGGCTCTGTCACCCTCACACTAAAAACAAGCCACTTCTTGCTCACATGAAACTTTCTCTGCCTCAGCTTCCACCACTGCCCCCACTCAGGATGCCGCCAGGGGCAGCTCAAAGCCATGGAAGCAGCAATGCTGCTGTGGCTGTGAAAACAACCACACAGTGCAGGCTCTGCACCCACAGATGCATTATCAGAGCTGCTCCCAGGATCATTTTGGCTTCAGTTCCCCCCTGATGCTTTCCCTGGAGCAGAGAGGACAGAATCAGAGAGTCACAGCATGTCAGGGGCTGGAANACATCCTCTTAACCATGAATGACCCTCAGACTCCTCTCCCAGCAGCACAGCCCCAGCTGCCTCAGGCTCTGCTCCTAACAGAGCTGCTCCACTGCCTGCAGCATCCTTGTGGCTCTGGGCTGGACTCTCTCCAGCAGTTCTATCTCCAACCTTGAACTGGGGGGGAGGGCCCGGAACTGCACACACTACTCCAGATTTGGCCTCACCAGGGCAGAGCAGAGAGGGAAGAGAACCTCTCTCTCACCACAGCCCTTCTAATACACCCCAGGGGATGCCCTTGGCCCTCCTGGCCACCAAACCACGCTGCTGGCTCACAGTCACCCATCAGGACGCCGCAAGTCCTTTTTTTCCCTTCACTGCTTTCTAAAAGGTCAGGAACAGAATTTACCTTCCTCAGGAGGAACTCATCCATGCTCTTGAGGTCGCTGGCACTGGTGATGATCTGCAGGGAGTCATTCTGCCACTGCACAGGCTCCAGAGCCACATTGCTGATTTTGACGCTGCGCTTGCGCTTGACCTTAGGGGAGGGCTCCTTGTTCTCCTTGAACTCCCTCCGGTACAGCCCTGACAGCTCAGGGCTCCTGGGGGGTGTCAGGTGGTGATGACTCAGCTCTGGGAGTGTGGTGGAGGGGGATTAGAAGAAGGGGAAAGAGATGGAAGAACAGGTGAAAAAATAAGGAACAAATTCTAGCCGGGGGCGGGGAAGACACCAGAATGGGTTGCAGAGCGCAGGGAGAGCACTGGCACAGGTTGCCCAGGGAGAGGTTGTGGCTGCCCTTCCCCAAAAGTGTTTAAGACCCATCCCATGCCTCTCCGAATGGATGTCTGGAGGCACTGGTACAAGCTGCTCAGGGAGGTTGTGGAGCACAGAATCACCCAATGTGATCTTGGGCAATTCTGTGCTCCACAACCTCCCTGGGAGGTGTTCAGGACAAGGCTGGATGAGGCCTTGAGCAACCTGAGCTAGAGGGAGGAGTGTCCCTGCCCATGGCAGGGTGGGGATGGAGAGTTGGAACTGGATGAGCTTTAAGTGTCCTTCCAACCCAAGCCACTGTTTGATTCTAGGATTCTGTGGCTTTGGCACTGGAGCAGAGAGGTGGGCACAGGCCAAGAGGAGGGCATGACTGTGTGGTGCTCAGGGTAGATTAGAGCTCAATTCCCCTTTGCTTACTTCCTCCATCACAAGGGGCAACACCTGTTCGTGCCCATGTCCAGATGGCTGCTGGGAGGATTAGTCACATGGAATTCCTTGAGAGCCATTTAGGATGCCAGCCTCTAACCTGCCACTGTTTGCCAGGCTGGCACCGGCAGAAAGGATCTGTGCAGCCTCCCAACCCCTTATCCTGCAGCAGCCTCTGCTGGGCCACACCACCTCATACCCTCCCACCCTCCCTCAAAGCTGGATCTTCACCCAAGCCATATCCATTGGCTGCAGGCAATGCCAACATGCAGTGGCTGTGCCCTCTGCCTTGCCCACAAGTGCCCCTTCCCTGCTGGCTCCTTGCCACCCAACCGCTCACCTTCACCAAGCTGCAAGCCAGAAATCACCTCCCTGCCAGGGGCCTCTTGCTCAGCATACAGCTCCAGCAGCTCAGACTGGGTAGCCAACTTCTCCCGGGAGGTCTTCTTCTCCCCCTGCTTCCCCTTCACCCAGAACCTCATCTTGGCTCGCTGAGGCCTGGAAAGAAATCGTGGGGAGAGGAACTGCCTTCACCATGCCAAATCTTCAGCACAAGAAGGACATGAACCTGGTGGGAGTGGGGCAAGAGGAGGCTACAAAAATGACCCAAGGGATGTGGCATCTCCCCAGCTGGGAGAGTTGGGCTTGTTGAGAAGGCTGCAGGAAGACCTCTGGTGGACCCTTGAGTGCTTCAAGAGGTGGTCAGAGAGCTGGGGACAGAGTTTTGAGCAGGGCAGGACAAGGGGGGATGGTCTGAAGTGCAAGAGGGAGACTCAGACTGGAGAGAAGGGAGAAATGTTTGACTCTGACAGTGCTGAGAGCCTGGCTGAGGTTGCCCAGAGAGGTGGGAGCTGCCCCATGCCTGGGACCGCTGCATGTTTGGGCCTCTGAGCAACCTGCTCTAGTTGCACCTAGTTGGACTAGGTGAGCCTTCGAGATCCCTTTTAACTCAAACCATTCTACCATTCCAAGCAGGGAACCGTCCTTTCCAAAAGTAACCCAAATCTGGCATCCCTCTGTGGTGTTTGAGGAGGAGGAGGAGCAGGAGGAGCTACATCCATGCAACTCCGGAGGTGCTTTAAAAGAGGCTGGATGAGGCACTTGGTGCCATGGTTTAGTTAATTAGAAGGTGCTGGGCTGATAGGTTGAACTCTGTGATGTGGGAGGTGTCTCTGCCTATGGCAGGGGGGTTGGAACTGGATGAGCTTTGAGGTCCCTTCCAACCTAAACCATTCCATGAGGTCTTTTTCCACCCTGGTTCATTCTGGAAACTCCTACTCCTAGGCTGCTTGTGCTCAGGGAAACACAAGCAACTCGAGTTTCATGGATGCAGTTGGGTGGTTTGGGATGGGATGTCTGGCCCAGGTCATCAAGGTCAGACCAGAAGAGGTCACTCAAGGTCTCAGCCAGCCTGGTCCTGAACACCTCCCTGGGCAACCTGTGCCAGTGTCTCACCATCCTCACTCTTTCCTAACATCCACTTTCAATCTCCCCTCTGCCACTTCAAACCCATTCCTCCTCCTCCTGGCATCACAAGCTCTTGGCAATAGTCCCTCTCCAGCCTTCCTGTAGGCCCCCTTCAGATACTGGAAGGCTACTATGTGGTCTCCTGGAAGCCTTCTCTTCTCCAGGCTGCACAGCCCCAACTCCCTCAGCCTGTCCTCACAGCAGAGCTGCTGCAGCCCTCTCACCATCTTGGTGGCCTCCTCTGGACTCACTCCAACACTTCCATGTCCCTCCTGTGCTGAGGGCTCCAGAACTGCACACAGGACTGCAGGTGGGGTCTGAGGAGAGCAGAGCAAAGGGACAGAATCCCCTCCCTTGCCCTGCTGCCCACACTGCTCTTGCTGCAGCCCAGCACACAGTTGCTGTCTGGGCTGTACTCACACTGCAGCCTCAGGTTGAGCTTTTCAGCACCCCAGACCCCCAGGGCCTGTTCCTCAGGGTTGCTCTCAGCTTGAGATGGTTGGACAAGGCAAGGAAGAGCAAGAAAGACATAGGAGTGACTCATGCCCCACTTTGATGATGATAAGGGGACTGGAGCGCTGCCTGACAATGAGAGACTGAGGGACCTGGGGTGCATTGAGCAGAGTGTGTCAGCAGATCCAGGGAGGTTCTCCTCCCACTCTACTCTGCCCTGGTCAGACCTCATCTTGAGTACTGCCTTCAGTTTTGGGCTCCCCAATTGCAGAGGGAGAGGGATTTGCTGGAGAGGGTCCAAGGGAAGGCTGCGAGGATGATGAGGGGACCGAAGCAGTGCCTGGTGAGGAGAGGCTGAGGGACCTGGGGCTGAGAGGCTGGAGAAGACTGAGAGGGAATTTAATCAATGTTTGTAACTGTCTGAGGGCTGGGGGTCAGGAAGGGAGGACAGGCTCTCCTTGCTGCTGCCTGGGATAAGACAAGGAGCAATGGATGGAAGCTGCAGCACAGGAGGTTCCAGCTCAACACAAGGGGGAACTTCTTTGATGTAAGGGTCCCAGAGCCCTGGCACAGGCTGCCCAGAGAGGTTGTGGAGTCTCCTCCTCTGGAGTCTTCCCAGGCCTGTCTGGATGTGTTCCTGTGAGCCCTGAGCTGGATTGTCTGGACCTGCTCTGGCAGTGGGGTTGGACTGGATGCTCTGTGTCCCAACCAAGCCCTGACAGCCTGTGATGCAGCCATGTTCCTTACCTCCCATCTGGAGTCAGGCTCTTCTGCGTGGCCGCCAGCTTCCCCAGCTCACCCTGGGACATGGTTTTGTGCAGCTTGGTTGGGCCCTCCCTGGAGGTGAATCGCTGCGTGGTCTGCAACGAGCCAAGGGGCAGGTGTTGGGCATGCAGGCAGCTTGGGCAGCCCTGGGAGTAACACTCAGACATTCCACCTGCTCTGCCTTTTGTTTCCAGCTGCCTGCAGCTGGGCACCTGCAGCCCTCTCGAGCTAAGGACTACAGCAATAGTTTGATGCCTGCTACAAAAGAAAGGCAACTCCAACTCTACAATGAGAGTCCACCTCCAGGACTCTACTTGAGGTCCAACCTCCTTTCTCCTCCAGCAAGTGCGCTGGTTTGAAGCTAATTGGAATGTTTTAAATGAGAGAAATGCGATTGTTGGTTGTGAAAAAATAATGAGGAGGTCTGCATCATTCCTTGGTTTGCTGAGAGGCATCAAAAGCCAAAATACCAACAATCACTCTCACTGTGTGGCTGGAATTCATTGTTTCCTCTTAACTCCACTCTGCTCTCTCTCCTCACCTAACAACTAACAAATACTGGAGGATGAGAGTTCCTAATCCACCCCAGTCCACCTCTAGGACTCTACTCAAGGTCTAACCTCCTTTCTCCTCAAGTGACTGTGCTGGTTTGAAGCTAATTGTAATGTTTTAAATGAGAGAAATGAGATCATTGGTCCTGAAAAAATAATGAGGAGGTCTGCATCATTCCTTGGTTTGCTGAGAGGCATCAAAAGCCAAAATATCAACAATCCCTCTCAGCTGGGGTTGTGTGGCTGCATCTTATCATTTCCTCTTCACTTTGCTTTAATATCTCTCCTCTAACTAACACTAAGCTTTGCTGACTTTTGGGTTTGTTTCTTTGCCTATCTGAGATACAAGGGGAAAGAGTAGGTTAGCTTTGAGCCCTTCTGGGCAGCTTCTTTGTCTGGGAGGGAGTTTGGATTGCTCTGCTTTAGTAGCTCTTCTAATTCACCACAGTGCACCTCAAGGACTCTGCTGGAGGTCCCAGCTCCTTTCTCCTTGAACAAGCAATGGTAAAAATCAGCATGCACCAAGTCATGGCTCCAAGCTCCTTTCCCCTTGAACAAGCAATGCTAAAAACCAGAATGCACCAAGCCATGGCTCCTCAGCACTCAGCCTGCACAACTGCTCCACCATCCAGGTTCTGGGCAGCTCAGCTCTGCAGCCACGAAGAGCCATAACAAAGTGATCTGTGGTGTTCCTAGCACTGAAAGAACCTTCAATCACCTGGGGCTGTCCCAGCAGAGCTCCCTCCTCCCCCCATTCTGTCCCAGCAGAATTCCCTTCCCCACTCCATTCCCCCCACCCACCATTCAGAGAAATGAAGATCAAAGCCTCTGTGCCAAGGACATGCCAGGCTGAGCCTTTAGGAATCCAAGGTGTGGCAGCTTTCATGCCAAGGAGCTGGCTTATGCTGGCACTTCAAGTGCCCCTGTCAGCTCTATGGGTAGAATGAATTGGCAAGAATCCAATCCAACAGGATATGTCATGTAAAAGCCCAGAAATAATCTTGGTGTAGTAAAAGCAGCATTTTGGGTTGATTTTTTTTCCCCCAACTGCAGCTGTGACTTCAGAACAGGACTCCTGGAGATCTGTGACATGAGGAAAGCTGGGAATGAGGCTGTAGGGAAGAACTCACAGATTGGATCTGGTTGGGAGGGATCCTCAAAGGGCATCTTGCCCAACCTCCCTGCACTTAGCAGGGAAACTTCCAACCAGAGCAGGATGCACAGGGATACAGCCAGGCTGAGCCTCAATGTCTGCAGGGATGGAGCCTCCAGCACAGTCCTGGGCAGCCTGTGCCAGTCTCTGCTCACCCTCACTCTGCACAGCTTCCTCCTGATGCCCAACCTCACTCTGCCCTGCTCCAGTTCCAAACCACTGCCCCTTGGTCTATCCCCACAGGCCCTTCTGAACAGGGCCTGCCCAGCCTGCCTGCAGCTCCCCTGCAGACACTAAAATGCAGCTCTGAGCTCTCCCTGCAGCCTTCTCTCCAGGCTGAACAACTCCAACTCTCCCAGTCTGTCCTCACAGGGGAACTTCTTCAGCCCTCTGAGCATCTTTGTGACCTCCTCTGGATCCACTCCACCAGATCCAGGTCTCTCCTCTGTCGAAGGCCCCAGAGCTGGCCTCAGCCCTGCAGGTGAGGTCTCCCCAGAGCAGAGTAGAGCAAAGGGGCAGGATCCCCTCTCTCCATCTCTGGCCATGCTGCTTTGGATGCAGCCCAGGCTGCCCTTGGCTTTCTGGGCTGCCAGTGCCCATTGCTGGCTCCTGTCCAGCTTCTCTCCCACCAGCACCCCCAAGTCTGGGCTGCTGTCAGCCTCATCCCCCAGCCTGGACTGGAATTGAGGATGCCCTGATCTAGATGCAATCTGCCTCAGACAGGAGATGATGGTTAAATGTCTCCTGGAGCTTCTGCATCACCTCAGTGTCTCAGCCGAGCATGCTGTGAGCCGAAGCTTTTATTTCTCTACTACTAAAAATATTTCTGATACAGCAGTAGAAAACATGGGCTGCAGGGGGGGGTCGCATTACCCATATCTGCTTTTCTTCAAGGTTTTCCGCTCCTGGACTGTTCTCCCTACGAGCCAGGAGATGGCAGCAGATGAAGCAAAATTGCTATTGGAAAAGGGAGATGCTGCCAGAATCATCAAAAGGTTTCTTGCTCCTGTGGTTCTTCTATTTAGGGGATGATTACTACTTAGGGAATGCACTTTTGGGGCAAGAATGGAAGAGGGATGATCAACCACTGCTGGCACCACCTCTCTCTGAGGGAAAAATAGAAGAGGGATGTTCTGATGCATCCTGGGATGCAGCAAAAACAGCATGGCCAGCACGTTAAGAGAGGGAATCCTGCCCCCTCTGCTCTGCAGAGACCTCACCTGAACGGCTGAGGCCAGCTCTGGAGCCCCCAACACAAGAGAGACCTGGACCTGATGGAGAGGGTCCTGAGGAGGGCCACAAAGATGCTCAGAGGGCTGAAGAAGCTCCCCTGTGGAGACAGGCTGGGAGAGTTGGGGCTGTTCAGCCTGGAGAAGAGAAGGTTGCAGGGAGAGCTCAGAGCTGTGTTTCAGTGTCTGCAGGGGAGCTGCAGGCAGGCTGGGGAGGGTTCAGGAGGGCCTCAGTGGGGATAGACCAAGGGGCAGTGGTTTGGACACAAGGAGGAAGCTGTGCAGAGTGAGGGTGAGCAGAGACTGGCACAGGCTGCCCAAGGCTGTGCTGGAGGCTCCATCCCTGTAGACCCTGAAAATCAGACTCAATGTGGCCCTGTGCATCCTGCTCTGGTTGGAAGTTTCCCTGTTGAGTGCAGGAGGTGTTGAGGCCTTTGTGGGTCCCTTCCGACCCAACGCAACCTGTGAAACTGTTCTACCACTGCTATCACCTCCCCTCTGCTAGCAAAACTGGCAGAAGGATGTTCTGCCATTGCCATCATCACCCCTCTCTTCTCTGCCTCTTCTTCACCTGCTATTGCTCAGCATTTCCTCTGCTGCAATCACAGCAAACCTCTCCAGCTTTTCAAAGTACAGACCAGAAGGTATTTTTGGTGTGAGATCCTTCTGTCTGAGAGATTGCTCCCAGAAGCTCTGAAGGGGAAGGTTCTTGTCTGGTTAGGAAGCTTTCTCAGATGTCAAGATGAGCCTCTGCACCAGAACATCTCCAGCCAGGGAACACCACAAAGCATCACCTGTGGGCAGACTGCAATAGCTGAGTGTCTGGAGTTGTCCCTTCTCTGAAGAGGGGACCAGGTATTTTCCCTCTGAAAAAGGAACTTGTGTCCCCCCTCCTCCATGCTGGCACAAGAGAATTATGGCCAAAGGCTTGGCCCCAGCAGCCAACAGTGCCAGAGGTTGTATGGAAGAGCATCCTGAAGCACAAAGGCAAGAGATCTTTCACTGCTGGCTCTCCAGGCATGCCTTGCATCAGCTGATGACAGACACCTGGAGTGATGCTTGTCAGTGTGTGGCTTTGGCATCCAGGCTGGAGCAGAGTCCCTGCTTTGCTACCCAGGCTCTCTGAGTGCCTCTGCCAAAGGAGGACACATCCAGAAGGTGCTTCTGTTTGGTTTCTCTAACCAAGGCTTTCGTGTGAACAACACAAGACACAACAAATGTGCCCACACAGACATCAACCTGGCTTGAGCTTGCAGCCAGCCCCACAGGCACCAGCAGTGCTCCGTCCTGGGCTGCTCCATCAGCTGCAACACCCAGCTGGGCTCTGCTAAGCAATAGCAATAAACAGGCTCTAAATTTAGCCTCTCGTGGTGACTGTGACCCAGACAAGCCCCAGGCCAAAGGGCTTGGTCCCAAACCTGCAACACAGAAGACAGATGGAAACACTGCAGCCGCCGGCAGGAGGCACAGAGGTGGAGCCAACCCTGAGCGCACTGCTGCAGGGCGGCGCTTGCTAGGAAGCAGAACTCACACCAGGGGTCAAAGTGCCACCACTCTGTGGCATCACTTAGTGATGGAGAGCAGAGGAGAAGGAGGGGTACAGGGGAGATGAGAGCCACTTGGCACCTACTGCTACTTGCAGGCAGTGAGAGCTGTTAAGGCAGGTGAGCAGAGTCCAAAGGAGCCTTTCCAACCAGTGGAATGAGCCAGGTCGCTCCCAAGGCTGCAGCTTGCCGAGCACCAGTCCAGCAGGAGAGATTTCTCCAGCTAAAAACCCTCTAAACCATTGTCAGGGAGGTATTCTCCAGGAACACAGCATGGCACAGCATGGCACAGCTCACCCAGGGGATGTCAAACTCTTCCTGCTGCTGCACAAAATCCTCCCTTGCCTCATCTACAACCAGGGAGGAGCACCAAGATGCAGCCGAGAGGCCTCACTTGGAATCACAGAATGGCAAGGTTGGAAGGGACCTCAAGGATCATCCAGTTCCAAGTCCCTGCCATAGGCAGGGACACCTCCCACTAGTACAGGTCACTCATCCAAATTGGCCTTGAACACCTCCAGGGAGGCAGCATCCACAACCTCCCTGGGCAACCTGTGCCAGTGTCTCACCACCCTCACTGCAAACAACTTCCTCCTAACATCCACTTTCAATCTCCCCTCTGCCACTCCAAACCCATTGCCCCTCGTCTTGTCATTGCAAGCCCTTGCAAATAGTCCCTCCCCAGCCTTCCTGTAGGACCCTTCAGATACTGGAAGGCCACTCCAAGCTCTCCTGGAAGCCTTCTCTTCTCCAGGCTGCACAGCCCCAACTCTCTCAGCCTGTCCTCACAGCAGAGCTGCTGCAGCCCTCTCACCATCTTGGTGGCCTCCTCTGCACTGGTTCCAACACTTCCATGTCCTTCCTGTGCTGGGGACTCCAGAACTGCACCCAGGACTGCAGGTGGGGTCTGAGGAGAGCAGAGCAAAGGGGCAGAATCCCCTCCCTTGCCCTGCTGCCCACACTGCTCTTGCTGCAGCCCAGCACACAGTTGCTGTCTGGGCTGCATGCACACACTTCACAGAGCCTGTGTGTTTCAACCAGGTTTGGAGTACTCCTGGCTCACAACCCCTGGAAATTCACCAAAAGCAACCTTTAAAATTCGTGGAATTCATAAATGTCTGCCCTCTTCCAGTGAGGAAATTCTCCTGGGAAAAATTTACCCCTTACAATAAATGCAGCTACCAGAAAAGTCACAAAAAGCCCTCCCTGACCACCTGCCTTGCTAGGAAAAGCAGATTTGAGGATTGCAGACGTGTGCCAGAGCCATGGCAAGGCTGCAGCAGAAACTAAATCCCTGCCTGTGGCTTTCAGGCTTTACTTTGGGTTTTCTCTTCAGCTCCACCTCCAGCTCTGGAGCAGCTCTGCTGAATGCCCAGCTGAGCTCTCATGGCAGGAGACAATTCCTGGTATTTAGCCACACTTCTACAGGAGCATCTTCCACCACCTCAGGAATAAAATACCCAGGAACCATCTGGAAGCTGTTGGCCTGTGTTGCTCCTGAAACCTCCTGCTCTGTGATTTTCCCAAAGCAGCTTATCCAGGCAGGAGATTAAGCCTGGGATGCAAAACCTCAGCAGTGTGGGCTCAGCTGTCATGGTCCTGCAGCCCATGAACCTGCTGCTAAGGGATGCCAGTAGCTGGTGCCTGCAAAAGCCACTGAGGAGGCTTTGGGTTTTGAACCCCACTTGTGCCCCTCACTGTGTTTCTGCTGCCCATCTGGCAGAGCTTTGCCCCCTCTGAGCCGCTGCCTGCCAGCACCGCTCCCATAACTGCAGGCTGAAGAATCCTCTGTGGCTTACGACACAAAGTCAAAAGTGCCAGGAGGTGTAGGGATGATGCCATTTTCTTTTGTCATCTCTTGCTGTTTGGACCATATTTCTTTTAATCCTTTTTATCATAGAGTCAGAGAATGGTTTGGATTGGAAGGTACCTTAAAGATCATCTGGTCCCAACCCCCCTACCATAGGCAGGGACACCTCCCACCAGCCCAGGTTGCCCAAAGCCTCATCCAACTTGGTCCTCAATACCTTCAGGGAGGGAGCACCCCTGGAGGTGTGTGGATCATTTTTAGAGCAAAAACATCCTGGAGGGCTTTACCACCGAGGTTAAAAATCCATGCAGCTGTGTGACACAGGTTGCAATGCTGCAGGTAAACTCTGGATGCAGTATCAAAGGGAACACTGCAACAGGCTGCTCAGGGAGCTGGTTGAGGCCTCAACCCTGGAGATATTAAAAGTGAAGCTGGACAGGGCTGTGGGCAACCTGCTTTAGTGGAGAATGTCAGAGGGTTGGAACTGGATGATCTTTGAGGTCCCTTCCAACCCTACCATTCTATGATTCTATGTCCCTGCTGAGTGCAGGAGGGTTGGACTGGATGACCTTCAGAGGTCCCTTCCAACCATACCATTCTATGATTCTAGGATTCTGTGTCCCTGCTGAGTGCAGGAGGGTTGGACTGGATGACCTTCAGAGGTTCCTTCCAACCCAGACCAGTCTATGATTCTATGAAATCGAGCCAGAAACCATCCCCATGGCCACAAAAGGCAATTTCCCCCTTCTGCATCCATTTCTGCTGCGTTCACCAGGTTCACCCCGCTGCAGCAGCATTGGAAGTGGGAGAAGCAGCAGTGGAGGGAGGAGGGTAGTTAAGGTTAGGAGAGAGAGAGAGAGGGAGAGAGAGAAGCTCCCTGGTCTCATTTCCCCCACCGCCTCGGAATCCAAACACTTTACCATTTCGGAGTCACTGTAACAGGCCTGCCCCAGCCGGGCTGCAGGCAGGGCCTGGGGTTGAGGAGGTTGATCAGAGGAGAGAAGGAACTCAAAATTGTCATCGTAATCCTCTTCCTCCGTGTCCCCCTCCCCATCAGCACAAGTGCCTCTAGTCAAGAAATCGGAGCGCGTCCGCGCCATGCGGGCTTTCTTTTTATGGCTCGGTCTGGGCACCTGCTTGACCAAAGGATAAAACAAAACAACAAAAAAAAGGGGGTTTAAAATAAAATAACAAACAAAAAAACCCAAACCACAAAACAATGACAACAGAAAAAAAGGAAAGAAAAGAAAAAAGGAAAGAAAAAAAATAAAAGGAGCTCCTGACCCAGGTGTGGTATCATCAGTGTAGGTCCAGCACAGCCTCCGGGCAGCCTTGAGTGCCTCTGCTGAGACCACACCTGGAGCACTGTGCCCAGTTCTGGAGCCCCTGGGACAGGAAAGAGCTGGAGGTGCTGGAAGGAGTCTGGAGAAGGGTCAAGAGGATGCTCAGAGGGCTGGAGCTGCTCTGCTGTGGGGATGGGCTGAGAGAGTTGGGGCTGCTCAGTCTGGAGAGGAGAAGGCTCTGAGGGGACCTTACTGTGGCCTTGCAGGATCTGAAGGGGGCTAAAAGAGACCTGGGAAGGGACTTTTTAGGCTGTCAGGTAGTGATAGGTCTGGGGGGGATGGAGCAAAACTAGAAGTGGGGAGATTCAGATTGGTTGTTAGGAAGAAGTTCTCCAGCATGAGGGTGGCGAGAGCCTGGCACACGTTGCCCAGGGAGGCACAGAATCAGTCACAGAATGTCAGGGCCTGGAAGGGACCTTGGAAGCTCATCCAGCCCAACCCCACTGCCAGAGCAGGATCACCTAGAGCAGATCACACAGGAACATGAGGTGGTGGAAGCCTCATCCCTGGAGGTCTTTAAGGCCAGGATGGATGTGGCTCTGGGCAGCCTGATCTAGTGCCAAGCTTCCCAGCCCATGGCAGGGAGGTTGGAACTGGATGATCCTTGAGGTCTCTTCCAGCCCTGGCAGTTCTGTGATCCTGTGACACTGCAAACCCCATGGAGGGGTCACTGTGTTCTGTCTGGCACACAACAACAAACAGAGGACCAGGAAAAGCACAGCTGAAGGCAGCAGGGTGAGGATGGGCAATCATGGACTCACATCAGGACCAAACCAAGACAAGACTCTGGTGGACAGTGTCAGGACTCATGTCATGGAGGCTTTTTATTTTAAAGAGAAGGTTGAGTTTGTGACCTTCTCCTCAGCTCAAGTACTTTGAAGTGGAGGTTGCCACACCATGCCAGCCCCTTGCAAAGCAGCCCTTGTGTTTTGTATTCCACTTCTTGGCAGTTTTTGAGGCAAAACTGCTTCCCCCTTCCAAGCCTGTTCAATTCAAAGAGAAAATAAAGCCAGCCACAACTTACCTCTCCTTTGCCAGACCCTGGCATCTTGAATGGCCTCCTAGCTTGCTCCCCCTTGGGCAGGCATTGGTGATTTGCTTCTCTGCTGCAACACAAAGCACAGAGATTCAGAGGCCATCCCAGGTCCCTGCAGTACCTTTGGGCAGCACACACCGATAAAAGCATCCCCAGGTGACTTGGAAAGGGTCAGAGGGCAGAAGCTGTTTACCATGGAAAACTCAGAGGTTTATAGAATGGGTTGGGTCAGAAGGGACCTCGAAGGTCACCCAGTCCCAACCCCCCTGCCAGGGGCAGGGACACCTCCCACCAGGGCAGGCTGCCCAAGGCACTCCTAGAATGAGTTGGGTTGGAAGGTACCTTGAAGATCATCTAGTTGCAAGCCCCCTGCCATGGGTAGAGCCATGGGCTTGGAACTAGATGATCTTCAATCATTCACCAGCCCAGCTTGACCAAGGCCTCATCCAACTTGGCCTTAGACCTCCAGGCAGGTGACAGCCACAGCCTCCCTGGGCAGCCTGTGCCAGTCTCTCCCCACCCTCACTCTCAACAATTTCTTCCTTATTTCCACTCTCACTCTCCCCTCTCCCAGCTCAAAGCCATCGGCCCTCAGCTTGGCACTGACAGCCCTTGCCAAAAGTCCCTGCCCAGCTCTCCTGGAGCCCTTCAGCTACTGCAAGGCTGCTCTGAGCTCTCCCTGCAGCCTTCTATTCTCCAGGTTCAACAACCCCAACTCTGCCAGCCTGTGCCCACAGAAGAGCTTCTCCAGCCTCTGATCATCTTTGTGCCCTCCTCTGGACCCTCTCCAGCAGTTCTGGATGAACTCCTCACCAGGCCCAGGTGTAAGGCCTGCTGCTGGCTCTCCTGAGGGCCAAAGGGCTGGGTTTTGACTGCTTTCTCCCTTCCCCCCATTCCCTGTGTCTGGGCTGGGTTAAATAACAGGAATCTCCTCCTGTCACAGTGCCACCCAGAGCAGTACACCAAAGGTGGCTACCAGCAGAGTGGAGACTCCCTTTGTACAAGGAGTCCCACGGCAAAGAGGAGGGGGGGTGAGGAGGAGTTACTGCTGGGGAGCTTCTGATGGGACTCCAGATGAAAAGGTTTCCCCATGAGAAGAGTTGGACATTGGAATCCTCTCCCAAGGCAAGGAGTGGATTGATTCCCCTGCACTGGACAGTTCAAAGGCTCAGTCTGCCAGGGGGCTGGGCCAGCTCATTTCAACTGCACCATCAGCTGCAAAGCTTGGAGCTGATAAGCCTTGGGGGGCCCTCTCAGCCTGGAATTCTGTGCTCCTGTGAAGCATGAGGCACTTGCAGGTGCTTCACCCATGACAAACATGCACTGGCAGCTTTTGCCTTGGAAAGGAGCAGCAGGATTTGAGAGATGCTTGTGTTGTTTTTGAGCTAAAGGACCAAAACACCTCCAAACTCAGGCAAGGCATCACACGCAGAGCGGCAGCAGAGGTTGTGCCAAGGTGGCATGCAGAGTGGTGATCA
>VWYK01122717.1:8504-25946 GCA_013399775.1 Semnornis frantzii
AAACCTATCTCTTCCTTTTACTGCATGGCACACATCCCAAGCTGTCTAGAAGGTGCACAAAGGGAGTACAGATAATGAAGAGAGGTCAGGAAAGGCATCTAAAGGGATGGAAGCTGTCAGATGAACTAATCATATTTATTTTCCTCTGCACAGTAAGTGCATAGGCTAAGAAACCAAGAAAAGAAAGAAAATGTTCCAGCATGCTTTGTTTCTCCTATCTGGCTTCAAAGTCAAAGTCAAATGCTGGCCAAAGAAAGTACATAAATTCTGGGGCCTGTTCAATGGGAGGTAGTGATCCTTTTCAAATTCATAACTTCGTAACAGAAAACCATCACTCATGGAATGCACTCCATTTGGGGAAAAACATTCCTGCCAGCTCCACTGAAAAAAGGAAAACTCAAAGAGACAGACCTGAGCCACATTGCACTAGCATATGCAGATGAAGCCATACCAGAAGTGGAACTCACAGCACTTTCATAGCTAAGGGGTAACATACTAAGGTTATCTTGGTTTGGGTTATTGCTTGGCTAGCATCTCCTGATTGATTTGCATAAGTAAACTTAAAATATTTTGTTATATTTACTTTGGAAACCCATACTGAAGAGAACTAAATGCATTTTGAGAACTGTTGTTTTCATCAGATTCAATTTTGTAATTTTAGTTTTTCTTTTCTTGGCTAAACCACTGTAATACAATAAGCACAGACTTGCCTAACCTGGTTAGCACCATTGTCTCTGTGTCTATGTAATTATTATTGATACTTTATGAACTTTTCATTAATGCTAGCAGTGAGAAACATCATCACTTTCTTGCCAGAGTCAACAATTACTTTTTGAGAACTTGGTCAGCCCCTTTCAGCTAGTGTTTGGCACAGATTTAGGAGTGTTTCCCTCCTGTAGTTATCCTCATATTTTGACATTTCTATTACAGTTTAATAATTAAAAAAAAATCTCATTGGGTATGACTTACATCAGAAAGTAACTGAACCACATCTGCTCCTTCTGCCCCATAACTTCACAGAGAGCGTGATTATCCATTGGAATGGGCTGCCCAGGTTGCTGGTGGAGACACCATCCCTGGAGGTGTTTAAAAGGAGGCTGGATGAGGCACTTAGTGCCATAGGTTAGTTAATTGGAAGGGTTAGGTGATAGGTTAGACTCAATGGTCTCAGAGGTCTTTTCCAACCTGGTTAATTCTGTGATTCTGTGAAAGTAGGCTGAAATGGAAAGCTTTAAAGAGATGTGTGGACTGCAGGTTAGTGAGTTCTGCTGTGAAGATGGACTGAAAGTTAGCTGTAGGAAAAGGTATGAAGAGTGCACAGGTCTGTCCAGCTAGCTCACACATGTGTGAGAAACACAAATCCCTTTGCACTTTGGAAAAGTTTCACTTCACAGAGTAAATGGATTAGAGACTGGATTAAAAAACGAAATGTTGAAATGTGAAGTCATGGCCTCTGTGCTGATGCCTGTATGCTGAAAAGTCCACAGGGACCATAAAGCTGCCACATTCTTCACATCTACCTGGCTCAGAACAGCCTCACGTATATGTGGTGGCATGCTGAGTACATAAGCAAAGTGATTTCTTCATGGTCTGGACACACCAAGGTAACTCCACAGCTAAAGCTTGCTGTATCTTAAGAGTGTGGCTGGACCCTTCTAGGACTAGTGCATGAAATTACTCAAATCTGACTTCAGGGAGGAGAGGATTTTCCCTGGAGGAAAATCATCATCATCCTCATCTTTTATATTCAGTGGAGCTAAAACACTATATACAGCTAAGAATCAGCTCTCCTATTGTTTCAGTTGCCTGGTGGTATATATATATTCATGGCTGTGGTATGTAGAGAGACAGAGATAGACATATATGGTACATTATAGTCCTCTGTGCTCATATGATTTGGCATTCGGATGGGTAGCTGATTTAAATACAGACATGGTAGTTTGGCAGATATCCATCTAATCTCATCTGATTTATTTTAAAACACAATCCTGCTTTTAAAAATTACTTCATTGAAGTACCATCTTCTGACTCAACAGACTCATCCTCCATAAGTACTTGGTGGCTCAGCTGCTTTAATGGCTGAAGTTCGTTTTGTCCATCACGCTTTTGGCTCAGAGGAAGAAGTGTTTGGTAGAGGCAGCATTTTGTGAATATCTCTGCAGCTCAGTAATTTCCAGGTTAATTCACAAGTGATTGGAAACCCCTCCACACACCTCATTACCCTTGCAGGCTCAGCTATTTTTATGTGAATGCTAAAGCTGTTATGCCTTGCACATGGTTTGTATGCAGGAAAAAATCCAATTCAGAACAAAAAATGTAATAAATTACTCATACAAGTAAATTACTCACACTCCTGCTCTCTCCAATGACATTTTTCATTTGAGAAATTACTCCCCAGCAGGAACAGAGTGATCATAGTCTAGCCTTTGGCTAAAACACCTAAAGGTCTGCATTCTGCTCTGCTCTCAGCACCTTGAACAACATTTTATAAACAATGCTCAAAGGAGTGGAGAATGCTACTTGGAAACCCATAGGTGTGCTTACTACAAGAGTGATGAATAACTTCTGAGTAAAACTTCATCCTGGAGCCAATGAGGAATCTCCCCACACCTGCAGAACACTATAAACTGGTTCAATAAGCAGAAAGGACAAAGACAATAATCTGTCTTCTTCTAAAGTGCATCTCTGTGAGTTACCATTCTGCCTCCCTGAACTCTCCTCTGACCTCACCTCAAGCTTTGCTTTTCCATCTTTATTTTACATTTTAAAAAGAATTCCAAAGCAATTTCAATTCAGAAGTAACATCTGACCAAAGGTAAAGCAGCTGAAGTCTGCTCTGCACATTTACTGCAATCGAATGATGAAACTGTCCTGAGTACATCCAGGGGCAAAATAATGTACAGTGAAGCATAAATCTATCTTACCTGGGAATAACGGCACATTCTAATTAGTTCAGAGGAAGAAAGCAGACAGAGGAGGGGGCTAATAAAGGTGCTAATAGTGCAACTGAATGCAGAATCATAGAATCATAGAATCATAGAATCATAGAATCATAGAATCATAGAATCATAGAATCATAGAATCAACCAGGTTGGAAGAGACCTCCAAGCTCACTCAGCCCAACCTAGCACCCAGCCCCAGCCAATCAACCAGACTATGGCACTAAGTGCCCCATCCAGGCTTTGCTTCAACACCTCCACGGATGGCAACTCCACCACCTCCCTGGGCAGCCCATTCCAATGCCAATCACTCTCTCTGGCAACAACTTCCTCCTAACATCCAGCCTAGACCTCCCCTGGTTCAACTTGAGTCTGTGTCCCCTTGTTCTGTTGATGGTTGCCTGGTAGAAGAGACCAACCCCAGCTGGCTACAACCTCCCTTCAGGTAGCTGCAGAGAGCAGTGAGGTCTGCCCTGAGCCTCCTCTTCTGCAGGCTGCACACCTCCAGCTCCCTCAGCCTCTCCTCACAGGGCTGTGCTCCAGGACCCTCACCAGCCTTGCTCCCCTTCTCTGGACACCTTCCAGCACCTCACCATCTCTCTTGAATTGAGGGGCCCAGAACTGGACACAGCAGTCAAGCTGTGGCCTGACCAGTGCTGAGCCCAGGAGCAGAATAACCTCCCTTATCCTGCTGGCCACACTGTTCCTGATGCAGGCCAGGATGCCATTGGCTCTCCTGCCCACTTGGGCACACTAAGAGGTTTTTAAGGATCTATTTTTCTATCCAATCTTGGAAGAATGAGTGTGTAGGTAGAAAAATTAACACCTTCTGCAACTACAGAAATGGTAGCAATGGAGAAAGCTGCCCTGAGACATGCAGAGAATTTGGACTCAGATTCTTTTAACTGCTATTTCACTGCCTAAGCAAAGCTTGGATTACCTTTTCTTTTTCTGGTATAATACGAAAAAAAAAGAAAGAAGAATTAGCTTCTGTTCCAGGATGGTTTGTCAGAAATTTTTTCTACAAGCAGGTTGTTTTTGTAGTTGAAATTCACATAGATGGCCTCTTCAACTTATATTCATAGAGTCTGCTTATTGCTTTAAGCCCCGATGTTGCCAGGCATCTAGAGAGAAAATGCAGCTTTCCTCTTATGATTCTTATAAAGGCAGGATGATAGAGTAGGAACAAACCACTCCGTCTCTGTTCCCAGAGGTTCTGGGTTCTTGGAGGAACAATTTTGGAGCAGCTATCAGTCATCCACAGTGGAAAAAGAAACATGCTCATAAACCCAAAAAAACAGGGCAGCTCTCCTAGTCTCAATGGGTGGTAGCAGGAGGTGGCTCTAAAAGGAAGTCAAACACTTTAGTTTATTGCAAGAAGTCCTTTTAACTTCTCACTAAACTGGGGTGGAGGCGTATACCTGCCTGAAGCTGCAGGGCTCTACATTTAGAACAATCTTTAATGGAAAGAACCCAAGTCCCAAGTTCGCGGCAGTCAATGGCAAAATTCCCACTGACTTCAGTGTGAACAGGAGGTAGCCCACAGGCATTACACAATTGTTAAGAAGCATGACTGATTTAAATCCAGATATGACAAATTTCTGTTTGTGATGGCTTCTCCTAGAAGAGATTATGGTAAGAAGAGCTGACTTTGGTATTTCCATTCTAGCAGAAGCATCAGACAATTAGTCTGCTCAGCTCAAAATTTGCTCAAGTCATTAAAGAAACCAAGATACCACACCCGGTTTATGAAATGCAGATTCTTAATGAAACCACTCTTGAAAGAGCTCAGACTGATTTTCACAGGGAGCACTGTTTGCTAGAAAGCACAGATGGGAATCTAGAGAAGCTGCTGTTTCGAAGTGTGTAATATTTAAGAATATTTAAGACAGAAATTCATTGTTGCTACTTTCACACAACTGTGCTGCTACTTTGTTGGTGCCGCTGACTTCGAAAGATGTGTGTAAACAATGGGAAAGAGATTCACAGCTTCTAATTCTGAGACTTTTGTTAAGATTACCAGCAGCAAAAGTTCAGCATCCAGTGTTCCTGAAAGGATGGACAGCTTGGTTCCTCTTCTTCTCACAGGCAGCAGAAGGCACACTGTGTGGTGTGGCTTCCCTAGAGCAACTGTTCCTAGTCTGACACTAGTGGCAAAGCACCCTCACTGGTGGCATAAAGAGTCCATTAAAAGCTCAATAGACAGCTAAGCTCTTGTGTTGGGTCTCATAAGACTGCCAATGCAGCAGTACTCTGTGCTGGGAATCATTCAAGATAAGGAGGTAGTTACGTGAAAACAAGGATGTACCTTAGCAAAACAGGGTGCCAATGGTGATGGTATTGGAGGCCTTTATCAGTGTACCTGGGAACAGCTCAAGAAAAGTTGCCTGTAACCAAAGAGAGAATGCATAGTGTGTGAGCAGGCAGTCTATCCTGTATAAGTCCACGCTGACTTGCTGCAATAAAGGAGTGATCTTGGATGCACCAAATTGGTGTCATGGTTGTCCCTCCTCTATCGCCCCACACCTAGTGAGCCCTGACGTCGCATGATTCTGCAGCCTCTGGTGATCCCCAGCATCTGCTGATCCTCGGCATTCTGGTCACCCCCTGACCTGATATTTCTGGTGATTCCACCACACTCTGGTGACTCTGACGTGGTATTTTGGTGTTCCACTACACTCTTGAAAAAGTGAGACTGCCCCTGAGAAGAGTCTATTTTGGAGAACTTCTTCACAACTGATAGAAATAGCTCCTGTCTGGATTTCAGGTCTGTACTTTTGTGAGCTTTCAGATTTCTATGTTATTTCTATGCTTCCCCAGCCAAAAGATAGACTAAAGCAATTTCACAGAATCATAGAATGGTAAGGTTGGAAGGGACCTCAAAGATCATCTAGTTCCAATCCCCTCCCATAGGCAGGGACATCTCCCACTAGTAAAAACCACTAAATTTCTGCACTGCAATTCGAGTGATGCTCTAACATTAAACCATATTCACTGAAATAATCACATCCCTTTAGCTACAAGTGATAAAATAAACGTGTCATGGTTAGTATGTGTCCTTTGCAAGCAGTCATGCAGCAGTTCACATGCACAGCCTCTCCCAAAGTAGCAGAGGGGAAAAAAGTTCTTCTGGAAATCTTTACCATTGCACTAACAGATTTGATTGTGGGAAACAATAATTCAAATGAGGCAAAGGTTATGGTAGAAAAATAAATGGAATCAAATGCGAACAAGAGCACTAGCAAGAAGGACAAGTGTACTTTATTCTCATTCTTAACCTCCATTCATTGTTAAGAGGAACATGACTATTAAATTAATATCTTCTGTCAGCCTTATGAACTCCTCTTCACATACTTGCCCTCTCAGAGCATGTACAGCTAATAATACTTTATTTTTAGTATCTGTAACATACAGAGGAAATGTGTGAGATAAGGAGGAAGCAGGGGTAAAAAAAATTAGAAAAGAAAAAGAGAAAGAAAAAGAAAAAGAGAAAGAAAAAGAGAAAGAAAAAGAGAAAGTAAAAGAAAAAGAGAAAAAGAAAATAAAAAAGAAAAAGAAAAAGAAAAAAGAGAAAGAAAAAGAAAAAGAAGAAAAAGAAAAAGAAAAAGAAAAAGAAAAAGAAAAAGAAAAAGAAAAAGAAAAAGAAAAAGAAAAAGAAAAAGAAAAAGAAAAAGAAAAAGAAAAAGAAAAAGAAAAAGAAAGAAAGAAAAAGAAAAAGAAAGAAAAAGAAAGAAAAAGAAAGAAAAAGATAATTCTGCAGCTAAAAAATACCCCACAGCTCTTCAAGAGTGAGGACTCTTCCTCACATTTTGCTGGCTAAGGGAAAGGAAAGGAAATTAGACTTTTAACAGTAAAGCAAAACACCATGAGGAATCCTACCTGTTGCAATTTCAACCCACAGCCCAGGATATATTTGTCCCTGGGTGTACAGCTCATGGAAAATATCAGCTGTAGTTGCCTTTACCTCTGAAGGCAGAACTGTTCTGTCCAGCCTGCTGCAACTTATGCCTTCTGAATTGCAAGCTGCCCTGCAGGTGGTTGTGCACATCTCCACAAATAACCCCTCTGGCTTTTCCACACTTGGCTGCTTTGTGAAATATGTTTGAAAATATACTGGAAAAGAAAGAGAACACTGGAATGGTGGCAATGGTTTCATTCTTGGGGGCAGTTCACTCCCTTTGTGTAGGGCAGTTACACATACACTACCCTCTAAATGCATCTCTGAATCTGGATCTGAATCCCAGTCCAGACAAAACCTAGTTTACATAAATATCCATGCTTAGCTCATTTTAGAGATAGACCTTGCTGCTGAAAGTTAGGAAGAAAATTTGAGTCCATGTCCTCAAAACTGCCTTTGGTTTTTTCTTGCCAGTCTGGCATGAGACCCTCTTTTAGGACTCATAGTCCCAGGCAACAAACTCACATCCGTGGCACCCACAGGGTCAGTTCTGCCAGATTTTCTTCAAGCACATCTCCAGGATTAGGCCATGCACAAAAGCAGCTGGAACAACGTGCTTCTGCCTTTTCTCACATGTTTAAATCAGCAAAGCTTTGCGAAAGGCACAGCTTTGGTCCTTGCCTGAAGGGGGATGACAATGCAAATCAGCCACGAGGGAACTGAAATGGGGGGCACTGGAGGTAGCTTCAGCTTATGTGTTAGTCAAAAGCATGTTAGTTAAATCTCTGTTGGGAGAGCAAGAGAGAGAGCATGCATGGTTGTGTAGCTCAGTTGTCAGACACTGCCCTGGGAGGTTGGGGTGCAGCCCCACAGCAAGCAGAGCATGGCTATTAGCAGCAGCAATGAAGCTGACAGAACTATCAGAAGCAATCAGTAGCTGACAGGGTACTGGGGAATATATTTAGTCCTGGGAATAACCTCATGGCTGCATTTCCAAGACCAAGTGAAAAAACAATAAGGGAAAAAAAAAAATAATAATAAGAAGAAGATTGAATATTTCCCTCTGTCCCCCTTCCCTGAGTTTTCAGTCTCATGGGATTAAAAGAGATAAAGTGACTTGTTCTGACAAAGAATGAAAACAGTGTTTGGGAAGCCAGCTTCTGAAGTCTGCTCAGCTCTGCTCAATGTTTTGGGGACTATGGTTCTCTGCAGCAATGGCAGTGACTAGGCAGGAGAAGAATAGACAAACCATAGGAGAAGAATGTCAGGGGCTGGAAGGCACCTCAAAAGATCATCAGGTCCAGCCCCTCTGCCATATCTACCAAACCAGGTAGACTGAGGATGAACGTGTCTAAGACTGCCAGCAGCACATTTGCCCAGGAAAACAGTGCAAACCTCAAACAGTGGTTGCAGAGGGGAAGGACATTACAATAGTCCCCCTTGGTGGAGTATGAGCACCAATGCAATACTTGCAGCTCTAGGAAGGAGCACAGCAGCAGCTCTGGGAATGCCAGAGGACTCAGGTTCTTGGAATACTACCAACATCTAACTGCAGAAAACGCTGCCATTGCCTACGGTGCAGGTAAGTTGGGATTTTAAAGAAGGTAGTGTTGTGGTTACAGAAATCAATATACAATTCAGTGTCTTTTGTCTAGTGATTCTGCCCCTTTAATGTGCTCTCCTCAGACCCCACCTGCAGTCCTGTGTGCAGTTCTGGAGCCCCCAGCACATGGAAGTGTTGGAGCAGGTCCAGAAGAGGCCACAAAGATGCTCAGAGGCCTGCAGCAGTTCTGCTATGAGGGCAGGCTGAGAGAGTTTGGGCTCTGCAGCCTGGAGAAGAGAAGGCTTCCAGAAGACCTTAGAGTAGCCTTCCAGGATCTGAAGGGGGCTACAGGAAGGCTGGGGAGGGACTGTTGACAAGGTCTTGTAGTGACAGGACAAGGGGCAATAGGTTTAAGCTGGCAGAGACTGAAATGGGATGTTAGGAAGAAGTTGTTTGCAGTGAGGATGGTGAGACACTGGCACAGGTTGCTCAGGGAGGGTGTGGCTGCTCCCTCCCAGGAGGTGTTCAAGGCCAGGTTGGACAAGGCCTTGAGTGACCTGTTCTAGTGGGAGGTGTCCTTGCCTATGGCAGGGGGTTGGAACTGGATGATCTTTGAGATCTCTTCCAATGTTACCATTCTATGATTCTATCATTCTAGCTTCAGTGAAATTCAAAGTCCTCCTTCACTTCATAGTATATTGATACAAATAATGGTTGCTATCTTTCATGACTGGTGAAGAAAGAGGCAAGGAAGTCATCACAAAATGCAAGCAGCTGCCAGGCAAAATGACATGCTGACCCCTTCTTTTAACAATAGTTTGATACTGTTTCTGCAGGTAGCATTTGTCAACAGCCATCATTAGTTGCATTTTTAGGATTGTGGCTTCAGTCAGCCTAATACCATCAAGTCTGTTGTAAGAAAGTATCTCGGATTAGTGGCATTATATAGAGAGACACCAAACCTCACACTGATTTGTTCCGGCTTATCAGTCACTAGGTATTAGATACAGACACTATTGGCCTGGGCACAACTAAGAGTCTGAGGAGATAGGAGGGTGCTGCAGAGGGACCTGGACAGGCTGGATGGGTGGGCAGAGGCCAATGGGATGAGATTTAACAAGGCTAAGTGCAGGCTTCTACACTTTGGCCACAATAACCTCAAGCAGTGCTACAGGCTGGAGACAGAGTGGCTGGAGAGCAGCCAGGTAGAGAGGGACTTGGGGGTGCTGGTAGAGAATAGCTGAAGATGAGCCAGCAGTGTGCCCAGGTGGGCAGGAAAGCCAATGTCATCCTGGCCTGGATCAGGAACAGTGTGGCCAGCAGGACAAGGGAGGTTCAAGAAAAGCCTGGAGGAGGCACTTAGTGCCATGGTCTAGTTGATTGGTTAGGGCTGGGTGATAGGTTGGACTGGATGTAGCTTAGAAGCCTCTTCCAATGTGGCTGATTCTATGATTCTATATACCACAGCACTAGAAAATATATTGGATGTGTCTCAGATCTCATAGTAACTTCCTTGGGCACTCAGTCTAGTATGCTTCATGTACACATGACATCTGGTCTAAAAGTCTGCAAAGGAAACAGTTATGCTGCTGCCCAGCCCTGCTGCCAGGCCCTAGGTATCCCAACTCTGTTGTCAGTGAGATTGCCTGGCTCCATGCACAGTAACCCTCACAGGTTGCTGCCAGAAAGCTCAGCATTAGCATCCCACTATGGAGAATTTCTATGGCTATTACTGCATGGAGAAGAAATGGAACAGCCAATATGATCAATGTATCTGGTCCCCTTTGTCATTTTTGTGTGACTTAGCAAACTGTCTATGACAAATGTTGTGTCACTTGTGAATTCAATCACAGAATTACGCAGCATAGGATGCAGTCTCGCCCTGCAGTGTATTTTCCTTATGCTTGAGATAGGCACATACTTGTCTCCAAATGCTTGGTTGCCCATATTTAAGAACACATATTTAACCATAACACCCTTCCTAAGAAAGCTCAAAGGAAGCTCCATCCCAAGGGTTATCCTGTGATTTGCACCACCCTGCTTCACTCATACATTCAAGAATATGCTTAGCCAGCTTAGGGGGATCTAAGAATTGTGTCTTGGAAAGCCACTAACACTGCTCAAGGAAGCAGACAGCAAATCGAAATAGATTTGAGAAATCTTCTGTTCAGCCAGAAGCAGGTTTTTTTCCTGAGGTAGCACTTTGCTTTATATTCATTTGTGAGGGCTCGGTGCCTGCAGCCTATGGCAGGGAGTTGGAACTAGATGATCCTTGAGGTCCCTTCCAACCTTACCATTCTGTGATTCTATCTGTGCTTTTTCTGATTTCTCCATTCATTGAACCTCTAAGGTTAATATGTGGTATAAGGACTGGTTTGATGTTTCTCTGGAAAGAAGAACTACAACCTTATGCTTATAAGCAGTGAGAATCTGGAAACAACTTCTCTCCAAATCCCCTGAAGCCTCATCTGAAACGGTTCAGTTGTTATCCTTTATGCAGGCACAGTATTTATTGACATCTTGGTGTTCTTTGCTATCTACATTCAAATCACAACAGCCAACACATCTAGCAGGGTAATGGAGAGGTCTAGTTCCTGTGCATGGATTTTTACACAACCCAAACAGTTCTTTCTTTTGTGAAGGTCACTGAAAAACAGGGAGCGAGTAAGAAAAAAAAAAACAAAACCAAACACAAAACCACAAGGAAACTACAGGATATGATTCATAAAAATCCCATGTCTCCTCTATATGCTCATGAAGTCTTTGAAAAAATAAATACCAGTTTTTGTTCTCTAGAAATGTTCCAGTAAATAATACACAAGCCAGAGAACAAGCAAGCTCAAAACAATGAGCTAAAATTAGAAAAGGAAGATTCAGCATCTCCAGTCACAAATACACACACATTTACTTCACAGTGTGTGAAAGCATCTGGAAGAAATATAGCCACATGGCCTGTTTGGGTGCTGGCATCAGTACTGTAGCTCAGGAGATGCTTCTGTCAGCTCCAAACTCTTTGTGGATCCTTGAACAGCTCTTTTAATCCTATCTGTGAAAAGAGGCAACGACTGGCCTGCTTTGTGTCCTGAGGATGAAATCCTGAGTGTTTACAAGGACCTCGGATTTTTGTGTTGAGTGCCACTGAAATAAAATCATTTCTTCAGCCCACTCAGTTGTAAAAAGTGCTGACAAAGTAATGCAGCTTGGGCCATTTTGCTATTCAGGATGTCTACTGTCTACTGAAATGGAAGACAGAGAGAGATGTGTAGTGCACTAACACTTACTAATACTACCAGCACTTACTAATACTATACCACAGACTGTTTATCAGGATTTACTAATACTATATTAGTACCAATAATACCAAGAATATATTTTCTGGAATATTTTACTCCTAATTAAAAAAAAAAAACAAACAAACAAACAAAAAAAACCCAACAACATATATAAATAGGAACTTCCAGGCAGCCAAGTACTTAGTAGACATCATCAATTCTCAGTAGACCCTACCAGCTCAATCAAGCAAACACATTCCCATGGGAGACATGTTCAGGAGCAGCAAGATTCACACAACAGTCTGGGGAATCATAAGTTCTGATCAGGAGCAATCTTTCCACACTGTGCTATCCACCAGGAATCAAAGCAAGAGAAGGAAAGGACTACAGGCATGAGCACACACAAACACATTCTGACCCTACAGAGAGGATTCAGGAGGAGCTCCCTCACATCACTCTGGATTTGCATCTCCCATGCAGATATAGGTTCTGAAGGAGGCAACATGAGCTACTGTAAGTCAATGGAGGTGGAGAGGTTTTTCAGCATCCACTATGTCTAAGATTTCATTACAAGGTAGTATTGCACTGTGATGGTCACAGTATCACAGAACTGTAGAGGTTGGAAGGAACTTCCAGAGATCATTGAGTCAAACCTCCCTGCCATACTTTACATGAAATAATGTGCTGGACATTTTAAAGACTAACCAGAGTCCACATATACATTTTTTAAATGTTCCTCTGGTCTTACCAATGTTTACAGGTGTTGCTGAGGCTGTTTTTAAACCACGTACACAATTTTCAGTATGAACACAAACGTTGTAGTCAGAGGAGACTGGTTCCTTCTGGCTAAGGTGGTAGAGGCAGATCTGCTGCACATCAGATCTACTGACAGACAACAGACATCTGCAATTTGGCAGGCAGCACACATATTTTCATTAGTCTGAAAGTCATAAGATTGTTTCTGAGGGAAGGAAGAGAGAAGGCAACTGCAGAATTAATTTCGATTTTGTTTCCTAAGGACCAGTTGTTGTTTTCCCTGTTGCATTTGGTAGCTGAAATCGGGAATCTAACTTATCTCTGCTCATAGACCAAATGGATTATAACATAACCAGATTAATTATAGATTCTAGTAGGTTAACTATAGATGTGGCAATAAGATTCCCAAGTCTGGATTATCTAAGACAATGAGAAAAAATTTCTATCTTTACCTGTTGTGCTGTCTGACATAGCCAGAATTGGAGAAGAAAATTTCAGGAATAAAAGGAAAGAGAACTTGAGAAGAAATCATTACAAATCACCCCAGCTTTGTTCATAAAGTTTGCAACTGTGTAGAATCTGGTAGCATTCCATGTAGTTTGGTTGAGCCTTGCCACTGCTAAGATCAAGGCACTACAAATATGGAAAAGGAACCTGTACCGATCTGGTGCCACATAGATATTTGTAATACAGTCTGTTACCTTGATTGATTGATTTGCTCATCCATATTTTGCTTTGATAATGCTTCATGTCTTTTGCACAGACTAAAATTAAATTAGGCAGTTAAAGAATAGTGCATTGAAATGCTGGAACCACAGAACCACAGAATGTTAGGGGTTGGAAAGGACCTCCAGAGATTATTGAGTCTAACCCATCCTGCCAAAGCAGGATCAGCCAGGGCACATCACACAGGAGTGCATCCAGGTGGGTTTTGAAAGTCTCCAGAGAAGGAGACTTCACAGCCTCTCTGGGTAGCCTGTTTCAGTGCTCTGTCACCTTCACTGTAAAGAAGTTTCTCCTCATGTTGGGGTAAAACTTTCTATGTGCCAGTTTGCAGCCATTGCTCCTTGTCTTACTGCTGCTGACCACTGAAAGTGGCCCCATCCACTTGACATCCACCCCTCAGATATTTATAATGATCTGTACACTGTAAAGTGATGTTGCTAGTATGTAAAATGAAGAGGTAACTTGGGAGCTCACCAGCAATAGTCTATTTAGTTACAAATATCCTATGTAGACAGTGATGTGGCATTCATAAAAGGCTGGGTATTTTTTAGTGGTACATGGGTAGAGTACAGCCTGAAGCAGCATACAGTCTAAGAGCAGGAAATAAGCTAAAGTTTGCATGAAGTCCTGGATCCATGCCCTCACTCAGCTGCTACTAAAGTACAGAACTTCTTTTTGCACTGGATCCTTTTATAAGCAAGCCCAGAAAAGCATGCAGCGAGAATCCCAAAACTCTGTTTTCCAGTTTGTGTGGATAAATAACTGTACCTTGGCCACTGTGATATAAAAGGGAAAAATAAAGCCCTTCTCTGTTTAAAAATAAAATAAAATTAAAAGAAGAAGAAGAAGAAGAAGAAGAAGAAGAAGAAGAAGAAGAAGAAGAAGAAGAAGAAGAAGAAGAAGAAGAAGAAGAAGAAGATGAAGAAGAAGAAGAAGAAGAAGAAGAAGAAGAAGAAGAAGAAGAAGAAGAAGAAGAAGAAGAAGAAGAAGAAGAAGAAGAAGAAGAAGAAGAAGAAATTAAGTATCTCAATCACATGCTGAAGCCATAATTTTAACATAATTCTTCTCTCATTTAACAGGGAAAAGAGGCAGAACTAAGGAAGAAGAGTAATGGCTCAATGCACATCCACTCAGCTTTTATCTCACTTATATATCCTTTCTGACAAGGAGCCATCCAACTCTTGCAAGTCCTTTCGGAGCTGCCAGTGGGTGGAAAGAAAGATTTTTTTCCTGGGAAGGAGGTCTCCAGGGGAAGCAGTGAAAAAGCATGAGAGAAAGAATCTGGAAGAATCTGGAAGAATTCACTCCCACCCACCTACAGGAGATTCCTAGAAGCATTGTTAGCCTGAAGATTTCCACAAAACCCACTCCACTTCTCAAAGGCAGGGTCATTTCTGTGGCAGGTTGATTTTAAAGCAGCAATGGTGTCTAGCTGGAACCACTCACAAGGTTGGAATGTTAGAAGTAGTCCCAGGAGAGAGAGTTTAATGTATGAAATGCAGGTGAGGCAGCCAGAAAGACATGATGAATGCAATTTATCACAGGGCTTTGCAATTTATCACAATGGAATCACAGGAAACAAGCAAAGCAGAGAAGTAGACTAGATAGATTGAGCTCCTCTGGGCATAGAACTTCTTTGAAATACGCCAAGGAAATTACATGTTACACATCCAAGTTTTCAAACAATATTTTATCGATTGGAATGGAGTTATTGCCATTTCTGGGCCTGGGGTACTCTTCCCCAGAAAGGCAAAAAGATGTGCTATTCTAGAGAATGTATTAAAGATAAAATTTATAGGACTTTGTTTTGAATAATTTTGGTTTTAAGCCATCTCTGGAGCAGCTCTGGGTAGGTGCCAGGGAGCGGGGATTTGCACGTGCAAACAGAGTGCCTGTGCTTCCCACATACCCTTCTTGTCCACGCACTTGGTAGGTGTATGAAGCTCCACACAGGAGCAATTTCGACCTGCGAGTTGGTTTTGATGATGTGCAAGTGATCAAAGCGTGCTGGCAGCGAACCCAATCCTTCCTTACTGCACTGCTTTTGCAGGGTGCCTTTCTCAAAACAGGTCTTGCGGTGTCAGCGCAACCGCTCCGAGTTTTACAGCAGCAGCGGTCCGGGGGATTGCTGCAGCGGTGCTGGATATTCGCCACCTCCCACAAAGCAGGGGCCTTGCAGCTTTCAAAACAGCGCATGTACTGCTTAAATTGTTTCACTGGGAGGAGAATTATGTGTTCTGCAACGCCTCAGGAAAACGAGCCAAAGGAACTATAGAATATGAGCTTGGTGTTAAAAGCCGGAGCTCGGCAATGCTCTGCTTTGTGTGCGTTGCAGCCTGCTATGTAACATTACTTTTACATTAGCATTTGTGGTTCCTTTTTTTTTCTTTTTTCTGTATGCATTCCAGCTTCACCATGCTCCCCTCTTTATACTTTTAACAGTCAGATTCCTATGGTCCAACCAGGGTGGCATGTTCAAAGCTTTTGATTGAAAACCAAACCAACAGGCAAAAAAAGAATGCTCAGAGTATCGAAGAGGCTTACTTCAAATAGCTTTTATTCACACTGGGACAAGACCATAGCCAAAGAATTATACAAAACACAAAACAAAAGGGATTTTAACAACTCGGTTGAAGACTATTTCACGCCGATCCAATGCTCATATATCTATAATCAACAAAATTTTGGAGCACAATATTACTTAACATTACTCATTGGATGCTTTCAGATACAAAAACGTATCGGGAAGAATAACGATAATCCACAGGTTCCTTTTGCTTTTTTATGGAAATATTACTATCCCACCTTTAAAAATTTTTGCCCACTGATGCTTTTTATCCCTTAGAATCCGATCTGCCTGGAAAGACAAATTACAGATACACTTGCAAAAGGACTGTTTTTAATCATAGAAACAGCAACATCAATTTCCCAAGGAAAAAAATAGACATTTCAGCTGTGCATCTCTAGACCAAAAAGTGAGTGTTGTGAAAACCCACGGTGACAAGTTTGCTTCAAAAGCTTCGATTATGACTTCACCAGGTATTGCTTTTTGCTTTCCTACTGCATCATGACCTGGAATATTTAGCCAATCAAGAAATGTAAAATAGCAGTAAACTAAGCAGCAAGAGACATGAGCATGAACCTGTTCCCACACGGCATGATGCCCTCTGAAGTCAGTAGAATATCACCACTGCTATCAGTGGTTGTCTAGACAGACTTTTCTAGAAGCAGAACTGGCACTTTATATCAGACAGAAGGATGTGTGGCCAAAGTCACATCTGTACCTGCACTTTTTATTTTTTACAATTTGTGTGTAGCTGACAAAGCCTGTCAGAGAAAGGATTGCAGTGACCTTTAAAGCAGGTCATCCTCTGGCTCCACTACTGCAAATATGCCTCTAGCCAGGCAAAAGTGCCATCGAGATGTGGATAATATGTAGAGGTCTTAGCAGAGAGTCACTCTCACTGCACAGTACCAGTGTCAATAGATTCGTGTGTCACTTGCCTTTAGACTCCCCAAGCAGAAACATGTCTTCCTTATAAATTACAGCCCAGCTCACAGTGGGCCAATTAACATCCCAATAGTAGTATCCTTGACTGCTCAGAACAATTTATATCTCGCTGTAAACCGTTCTAATATGCTGAACCACAGAGCACGGCCTTAGAGCAGGATGGAGGATTGTGCAAAAGAGATAAAATTAATAGTTGCTGGAATGTCCTTTTTGGTCTTCACTCTCTGTGGTGTGTTCTTTGCTAGAGACTAAAACTGAGCTAGTAACAAGATGTCATGGGACAAAAACCTTTTGGATCAAGTGAAAATATGACATTGTTAAAATCAAAATGGGTCCCTTTTGAGGTTACAGAGGAATGCAAGTTTCACAATTTCTTTTTTTAACAATCAGCAGCCAGCCAGCTAAATAGGACTCATAAAATACCACTCCAGTTTGGATCTGTCACAAAAATGAAGCATTTAATTGCTGCTAGAAGTGACGAAGATAAGCTCCTCTCATTCCCACACCAAGGGTGGGAGCTTCTGTTAGAAGAGACAGATTTTATTTTGGGTGGTTTTATATGTGCAAGGGTGAATTCAATTACAGGTAAAAAAACAAAGCAAGTGCCATGTCAAAGTAAAAGTTCAGGTGATAATGGGGAACCCAAACTCCTAGAAATCCAGGTCGAAATGCAGATAGCAGAAGCTTCATAGAGGAGAAATTAATTCCCGGCAAGTTCCCTCCACCCTCTCCCTGCCCCTATCTATATATTCTGGTTTACTTCCATATGGAGTCTGTGAAAAAAAAAGAAAAAAGGG